>JAIGNY010003008.1:842500-887500 GCA_020152595.1 Chiridota heheva
TATAAGTATTAACATTTGAAGTCAGTGGTACTGGCAACAATTAGAAAACATAGAAATTACAACATCTTTTACGAGAAGCATATATAATCAAATATTATATATCTCAGAATAGGTTATATGAATTAGATCAGCTACCGTCTAACAATTTAGCCGTTCTCCACGTCAAAGTTTGACCGTCTCTCATCTTTTCCTTTTGACCATCAATGTTGTTGTCGTGTGTAAATGGAGACAAAAACTATCCTCAATTTCCGACAAATTTGATCACCTCTTCCTTCAGGGATTTCTTTCTAATCTAAAAAGAATCTTTCTATGTTTTCAAAAAGAATCTTGAAGACCAGTCATAAAATTAGATATTGAGTCACGATTTTGTGCGATATCAAATCTACATCTGTATAATAAGTTTATCTTTTCTTGGTGAAAAATGAACTTATATCGGTACAAAATGTATGATATAGACCTATTTGATATATGATATATGCCTACTATAGGAGATAAAGCGCATGAAGAATGGATATAATTTCGTTACCTACCAAGCCATTGAATTTGATACAATCGTTAGTATTTGGATATTTGCTTTATGATTAGGTATAAATTCAAATGTAAAAGTAAAATGTGTCAGTATCAATATACTTTGATACAGTTTTTGCATCCCAACTCATTAGACACGTTTTCCTGAATTTGTTTGATCTTGAAAATATTCATTTATCGATTGCACCACTTGAAATGGTCCAAATGAAATGAAAAGTTACCACGAAACAATATTCGAGAGATGCTATTGACATTCCTAACATTCAACAATTTCATTTGCGAAAGTATTCTTATAAGCACTTCTTATCTTGTAGTGGATCACGAAGGTGATGAGGGTTCATTTACCCGTCTTGTATGTATACAAATTTGAACATCTTAAGTGTGTTTGAATGGTCATTGTTTTGCTGATGCCATAAGGTATTATAATCAAGGCCAGAAAATTGATTATATCTTTGAAATAAAATATCTTTCCTAATTATAGCATGCAATGCCCCGAGAACCTTTCGAGAAAAGTACAATAAGTGCATAACACCTACAATGGTAGAGTCATTACCCAAACAAAATATCTGAAGTGAAAGTGCTAATTCGGCTTTTATCAAGCGTAGTTGACTAAAACTGAAAGGGGAACTTCTGTTTCTTTGTAATTCAACATTAATGTGATATGTTTAAAGGTTCAAGTACTTTGAATATACCAGAACTGTGATCGCATGTGCGTTTAACATTTTACTGATTAGTTTACTTAACCTAGGAATTTTAATAGTTCTTCTCTTCAAGCAAAAGTTATATTATTGATAAGGAATTGAAATACTGGAACCTTTAAATACTAAAAGCTTTTAAAAATAATATTCTATAATATGATGAAATCGATCAATGCTTGGACGTCTTGACATCAAACATCATGCAAGAGAAGGTCATGTGATACATTGCAAAAAAGATTTCGAAATAAAGCCAAAGGGTTTGTGTATTTTAAGATGAATATTGTATTTTGCATTTTTTATAAGCAATTGTTTTTGCCCTCTGCATATCTGATATTAGTAATTAGGTCAGTTGTTTTACTAGGTTTGCAACTTTTTGCAGAAACTTGTATTTAATGGTAGCTTTTAATTTCCACAATGTTTAAAAGTTGCATGTTGTCATAGACAAAATTATTTTCCGATGTTTCGGTATGATTTTCTGTCATAGTTGTCTATTTTGTTTCTATCATCTGATCATGTAATTGATATCAGTATTATGCTTAAATTATTGTGCGATCATGAAATTCATCTTTGATGAATTCATAGCTCTCACATTTCCCGAAGGCTGATTAAAGTTGCAGCCTCGTAATACTTTCATATATGTGTCTTGTGACCCTTTGATTAAACACGTTGAATTCTCAAAAGCGTTGTCATCAAATTTCATACGCAAGCCAGATTCCAGTGCCAAAAGCTTACCGAAAGCCGAAATATACTTTTATATTTAATCAAGTATTTTTTCAATATTCAGGGAAGATACTATTACTTTTTTAAGGAGAATTATACTCTTATGTTTTAAGAACAAACCAAATCAATACTATAACACCGAGGAAAGTGATCGTGATTTTCTTTTTGACATTGAAATCAAATTGTAAATAAGACTAGATAACATTATCACTCCATTTTAAGATGTAAGAGGAGAAGTTGAAATGTTTGACATTGACCGATGGCACCTAAAACCTAAATAACAGTTTGCTGTTGCGACAATGTGATTATTTAGGGCAACGCTCAAATGAATATGTAGATGAATATAGATCTGTTGTAATTTTGAATATGGTAATCAATACACGTTTTTATTATATGTCAAAACTTGAGGTTAAAAAGAGTCACATCTTCTTAAAATGCTTTAAGTTTTATACGCTGTTTTATAAAAGAATATATACTTCTTTTTTATTTTGATATCAATACTATGTAATGTACATAACTATGTAGTTCATTAATACATCATACAGTTAAGTACAATGAGCATATTGATACCTGAGATTTGAAAATGCAGTATAATGGTGAAGTTTAACCGATTTTGATAATTTCACGGATTGTAATTGGAACTGAAACATCTGTGAAAAAGTCCTCAACTATCCATCTCTGCAAAGTGATATTATTCCACACTACCTGCGTGATTATCCTCCTCTATGGCTGTGAATCCTAGTTGTTGTCCAGATCAACGCTTTTGCTACCTCCTGCTTTAGGATTATACTAAATATCAAACGGAGAAATCGTGTCTCAAAGGCAAGCATATATGACATGACTGACACTGAACCTCTTATTCACTATGTAAGAATCGCCAACTGAGATTCTTGGGACACATCTTTCGTCTCCCAGAGGAGGAGCCTGCTAGAAGTTATGCTCTCTACGTTCCAACTCATGGCAAAAAGACTGGGACGTTCACGTACGCACCTTTTATGTTAACTACATCCAACGTATCTTAGGGTATGATGAAGACATCCAAGCAGAACAGACAGCCACACTTCCAAAAGATCGCTGTGCATGGATAATCTTGTGGTCGTCTGCTCCGCAGCCGAAGGATGATGATGAATTGATGAATTGAAGTAATTTAGGTTATTTTGCTTTACAAGCCCATAAAAATTAAATGATACATCGATCTGTTACACTGTTTATAAATACTTTCCATAAAAGTGCCAAATATATGTTTGACGTATCCAAATGCAAAAACATATGACATTCATATCTAAGGTCCTCTATAACTGCTATAAAACAATTATGTATATGATATGTATATACAAATATAGTTAATGTGTATTTCTAAAGAATTCTTTTAAATATTCATTTTTATATCCAAATATTGATTTACATATAACATATATTTATCTTTGTGGGGTGTTCATCCCAACCATCTACTACAGTTGCAAATAAAGTTTTGAGTGCAAAATATTAATTGTACTCTTATATGCTCCTAATATATCTAATACACCATAGAGGCCTTAATATCCCGCCACCAGGAAAAGCTCGGCTACGTTTGTTTTTACTTTTTTAAAGCTCGTGGAATCGATTGAATAAATTCGAAATGAGACTAAAATTTTAATAAAAAACATTCGTGAAAAAAATCGTAAACAATTATTACAACGCACATGAGTAGCAAGTGTGTGAAATTTGGGAAGCAACAAAAACCTCTCATCATACAGTCATAATGAATAACAATCATTAGAAGATGACTTTCGTTTAGAAAAAACATAACACACTTTCATTGTTGTTTTGAAATGAACTGAATTTTACAATTCAGATTTACAACAAAGATTACAATAATTAGAATTAATAACATATATTTATAACACTTAATATCCAGTACTTTGACACAAAACTTCATCTCGGATTCTCATGCTCGTCTTAGTGTGTAACATTCGGCCAAGTCATAAATTAGCTGACATACACTGAATGATTGCGAATGAATGTCTCACACCCAACAAGCATTCCGTTGCGTTTGATGACTTTTCGTCATCACATTATTTCAATAAAGTTTGTTTTTCTGAGAATTAGTGACAAATACCTTCAAAGGATGTGTTATCATTGGGATAACAAACAATATAATATCATGTCAAATTTTCAGCAACAATTTTAGCAGATAAAGATTTTTAAAGAAAAGTTTTAGTATCAAGCAAGATTAACTCCCTGGACATTAGTTTTGTTTTATCAACATCATATCTTAATTGTATAACAGAGCTCTGCGCATAAGCTAAGATTTTTAGATGGTAACCATATCTTTAAACCGATTGCAACTTAATGCTGCCTTTATATGGACAATTACGACACTTTTCAACATTTAAATCTAAATTCAGAATATCATTCGGTACAGTTTCATCATTCATAATATCGAAATATCAATATATACGTAAAACAAGATAAAATGGAATTCGAATTGTAATAATTGAAACAATTCATAACCGTTTACTAGCCGAATTGTTGTTACAATAAAATGTCATGGTATTTAATTGATATACTTGAAATGTTCAAAACCATTATGTCGAAAAGCATTTGAATTTTCAAAATTGCTGTTTGCGCCTAAAAGCCTAATTGTATTGTCTATTATTTCTAATATTCAAAAACGGCATGTGAACTTATCAATTGGGAGAGGTTAAATTTAGTCATGACAGCAATGTAGGTGTTTTTGTTAGTTGTAAGTTTCCCCTAGCAAAGATATTTTTCCCAGATGCATTTCAAATAAATTTGAAATAGGTAGCATTGCATTGAGCTTTAACGTTAGGATAGCAAAGAATCATGGGAAATATCACAAAATGGCGGCTTCCATGTAGCAAATTGTTCTTATTTTTATGAACATTTGTGTTCCCATTAATAGGCATGCTTCTCCATGTAGCAAATTGTTCTTATTTCTATAAACATTTGTGTTCCTATTTATAGGCATGCTTCCGAACTGTTTAAATTCACATAAAACATTGTCTACATTTCTTCTGCCCGTAATAGCCATATTTTCTTTAAAGTATGCATGCTCGCATAGTCTTCCCAATTTTAACTTTATCGACTACGGACCAAACACTACCTGTTCCTCAATTTTAACTTTACAAAATATCGTCTGTATATTCCAAACGCTATAGCTTCATTTGCACCCAAAATAAAATGATGATATTCTTTTAGGAAAATCATGTTAGAAAGCACAACATCTTGGGCAATAGCAATAATATGCGTCCCCAAAAAGTGTTAAAGAGGGCATACGAAAAACATAAAATATGAGTATAGACCAGTTTTGCATATTTCCTTAATATCAAAAACATAATACAAAATTAATCAATAACAGAAAGTCCTGAAAAGAAGCCATTTGCATAAATAAATAGAAAATAAGCAAGTACTCGATGTTCTCCACAATATAAACATTAAAAAACTGCAGAGCGAAACCAGAAGTTGTGTGACGTCACTCCAAACACCAGTCTCGCTCATCAGCGTACGAACATCATATGTGTAAGTTCCATATTAATGGCTTCTCCCATGGGTCGCGATTCCTCTTCTTCAGAAGACATTGATCTTGATATATCAAGTCCTTTCTGATTTAGATAAATGTTTGTAATATAAATTTGAATGTGTGGAATATGACAAGTTGTGTCAAAACTTTGAAAGTCCGTCCGTTAGAATTCGTGACGTAAAAATTTCATTTTGAAACAAATCAATGTACAAACTTAATGGACAATTTTAACATTATGTTTCGTATTAAAATTTACTGTGTTAGGATGCTGCCGAGCAGGGAAATTCGGTACATAATTTGGTTTTCAACTTAAGATTTCTTTTTTTAAAGAATTTATACATCGTGATAGTTTTTGAGGTGGCGCTACATTCAATCACTAGGTTCTGATATAATGTTTTCAATATATTAAGTATGATTGTTGAAGTTGTTGTTGGATGTTCTTCGCTTGCGAAAATCATGGGCGAAGATCGTTGCCCATCTGCCCATACAGTGATCGACAACATGCCCTCTAAGAGTTAAGGAGCTCAATTCTTGATCTGCAGTACCTGAAACAGTATAATTGGACTGTGGGTGCTTTAAAAACAGATTCCTTTGTTCTCTTTCGTTTCTCTTAATCGGTTTTGTATCAGTCTTCTCAAAACTATCTGTTGTGCTTCTGATGGCGTTTCTCCGTGCCACTTTCCTTACTGCAAGTTTTTTCACGCTTTGCAATTGATACTTTGTTTGTCTAACAAACTTTCTTCTTTCTTGAAAATGAAATGAATTTTGAGTATAAATGTTAAAGACAAATTGTTATGTTTCTTTAATTGGTTGTGGTGTGTACCTGTATCACATATGAGATTTTAATGTTGAAATAAATATCTCCATTAATCAATCACGTAATACATTGTAATAGTCATTTGGACTATTTCCCAAATGACTGATTAAAAGTAGAAACAAACTACTCTGTAATAAGGGAGGACATTTTCTCGTATATCATAATACCAATCGTGCTTCAAATACAAATTCCTCACACATTAAAAACATGCTCAAGGAATTTTTGTACCACGTGAAGAGAGGTTAAGTGAGCGGAGATCTTGACTATCATGACTATGATAATAATGCACATTATAACGGATGATTAATGTCGTGTATTCAGCTGACGCTAGCAATACACTGACATGTTAATCCTTAAAAAGTTATAATGTTTGCGAACTGACAGATACCAAAATATCACTGGATGGGTGTTAAAGATTGATGGATGAAAATAATCATCAAGGATAAATAATAAACGTTTCTTCCTTAAATTATCCCAAAAATTGTTAGAGATTGTATCATAAATTTCTTTTATTGTAAAACTATTATTTTGCAATAGCACAGATCTTATTTTGTTACTCGTGTAGTTGAAAAATTATTTCATAGTATGAACATACGAATCAAAGGTTTTCCATACCATCATGTGCACGAAAAGTTTGTTGGAATATTCTTCTTCGGCCGCCAGCTCTTTTAACAAAAGAGACATTTTCATCTAAAGGTAGCAAATTCATGTTTAAAAAAACAAAAACGATTGAAGTAACTGTGTATGGTAATATTACAGCTTGTAAATGGTTAGAATGGATAGAAGAATTTCATTTTTTTAAATATTATTTTATGCCCGTCCTAAGACGTTTCTATTGCATGAAAGATCCTAATAAAAGTTAATAGCAAGAATTTGACTTGATTTGATGGAAATAATGAAATTCATATTACTGTCCAAGTATATTACTTTAACCTTTTAATTATCAACGCGGAATAACACTTGATAATCAAAGTGGAGCTCTTAAAATAGCCAAAAGAATAATTTATTTCAAGCCTTGAAATGAGTGTTTTGTGAATGTTATTGGAAAAATGCACTGATGCAATTTTCATTAAAACCTTGAAAATATTGAGAGAGAAAAATAAGATCTTCCCGGTCAATGTCTCTACCAATTTTCGGGTGTTCAGGGTTTATGGTCTTCCAAATTGTTAATGTACCCGTCAATTCCGTTTTCTTTTCAAGAATTCAAAAATTCCATATATTGGCTTATTTTTTCGTTTCTATCTGATTATTACTACACTGGTAATTATTGAAATATTTTCTATGAAAAGTCGAGAAAGGAGATGAGACTGAGGTTTGGAGACTTTCATTACTTACTACTTTCGTGGATCACATTTTATATCACGGCAATGTAATTTTCACAGTAATTCCGTAACCTTGTGCCACAATGAAAGTAATCGATGTGGTTTTTTCTGGAATTAGTTCAAAGTGACACGCGTTACTGTGACATGATGTTGGAACATACAGTATCTGTTCGATTCTTATTGATTACGATGGGTTCCGAATTTAACTTTAATTTTACCCGTTGTAAAGACAAATGAATAAATCCAGATGTTTAATGGCAGACATCTCATATTCCCTACGTATCCCTGCATCACGTTAAGCATCTTCAGTTCAAGATAATTAGTAAAATATCCATTTTGAAGGATGATTTTTGTAACATTTGATAGATGTTACATTAAATCCAATCGAATGAAGTTATAAGTGCCGCCAACACATACGGTTCATGTAAATCAAATCAGGTGAGACGTGTCTGTTATGCATCAATGCGTCAAAAAACACCCTTTATATACCTCTTACATCGTTTAGACCAAGAAGTAAAATTACGAAGCAAGCATAAACCCTCAAATTGACAAAACACATAACCGCATTGGATGTCGATGAAAACCAAAATGATTGTAAACTTCTCCAACACATTGCCGTATCTCTTTCGTTTTGTTAATCGTAATGCCAACCTTCTTTTGAAACATACTCTTTTGTCAGGTGTTATGTTTACAATCGTCACGGAAAGAGATAAGGATCTAACCTTATCTTTTAATTGGGTCTCAAATTAAGTGTGAATTTTTCTAATTCTGAGAGCCATTTTTAAAATGAGCTTTATATTTAATTTCATGATGAAGCATTGGCGGTTATCTTGAAGAAAAAGATAAACGAAAACTCAAGTTTCACAATATACTTGGATTTGATAAGAATCCGAAGGTAGATCATTTTGTGTCATGCTTACACAAAGAATGGGGAATATCTTTCCCTTATGCATAAACCACAGTGACGACACAAAGCAACAAATCCGTATGGAAACACTAAAGCATGAATGAATAGAAGTTAACGAATCCTCGCTACCTCGTAATTGCCAACTTTATTTATCTTATTGTTCATCTGTGATTTCTTTCAGTCATCAACAAAATCGTTCGTCATTTTGACAGCTGCTTATTCACTTCACTCTCCATAGAAACATTCTTAAGTGTGATAATCCGTGTTTTATCTTTCAGAGAGTATACAAACACCAAAACATCTTAAATCTCTGCCAGTCCCATTATGGCAACGATTATTTTTCATAGATCAACGCAGAGATCTGTTAATTTATTTTCATTGCAAATTTTAGCGCCATTGGAATTTTAGTATCGCATGTTCTCCTTTATTCTATCTGAAGATGCGACCTTTAAGTTTTTAGAAAAAGTATTGCAGATCGTCAGATCGTGGGTCTTAGTAGTACTCAAATTACTAATACTCATGAGATCTTCGTGCCTGGTGTAGACGTTTAAAAACAATAAAGTACTAATGCTTCCCTTTCGCATCAAACCAGTGTTTGGTTATTCATCAGTAAGAGATATAACAAGATAAAAGTGCACCTTGATAAAATGTGTGTCTCCCGGTCACCTGAGCATAAGAATATTAATTCAGTGGTTAATGATTAGGACTACGTGCATTCCCAGAATTGCTTTTTCATTTTGAAAATTTAAACATTTTTAATGGGATATGTAAATGTTTCGATATTGTTTATAATGTATACCCGATTACTATTATTATTATTATCAAAATTACGATTAAGTAATATTTAACATGGAGAAAATAATTTGCAGTTGCGATAGAAAATCTTTGGTCGTAGCTTTCATCGATTTTGATACCCTTCTTTGTGGATTATTACAAATTCGAAATGTTTTTCTTTTATGAAGGAAGAACAAGTTACACATTTACACTAACAGTAATCTTTCCCCGCTATCTTTTAATTGGTGGCAGTTAGTTTTTACAGCTGTGTGGACTGATACTGGGTTGTTGTTGTTTTTCTAAAATAAAAACAAGACTAACAAAAATCAAGCTATCTTTTATAGGTGAGAGAAATAGTGGGTGGGAAGTGGTTTTATTCCTGAATATTTTTCTAGTAAAGATAATTTCAAGGAGACTTTTTTTTCGTGGGTGCAAGGGAGAATTTCTTCAATGTATATACCATCAAAATCTAAATTGTATTAATGGTAATTGCAAGCGAGTCCACCAAGGTAACAAACCCATAATATATGTATGACTTCAACGACCTTATAATGTTTATAAACATAATCAATAATTAGTTGTTCTGTTGTATTTAGTATTTAGTTGTCGTTATGTCATTTCAAAGCGTTGTTTTTGTGTCCTCGCTTTTCATTCAAAAGGCATGTATTTGCATAGCATTTATTAAATATGCACCATTTGTTTAACAAATAACAATACCAGGACCAGGTGTCATATTGAGCAAATAACAAAACAATCATATGGTATAGACCTTTTCAAATCTGAATCGGCAATTTCCGGAAAACTAACATAAATATTGTCACATGGTCGAGATTCACGTGTCTATAATGGACAAATCGTATACTGGGGGAATCTTATTGACCTATCACATAGGGGGAAATCTTGGCCATCTGAACAATTCACGCATGGTATGGGATCAAGCGTATTTAAAAAAAAAATCCAGCGCACATATCATACGTGCGTTACAAAAAAAATGTGTTAAAAAGTGCAAGCGGATGAGAGTACATGACTCCCCCTGGATGGGACGCCAGACCATCGCAGATTAACTTATCAGTAGTGTCAGTGTCGGTGCTCATTTTACAGCTGAGTGAACTGAAGCAAGTAGAGTAAAGAGTTTTGCTCAAGGACACAATGCAACGTGCGTTATTTATACATGTAAGTAATACGCGTGAGTATTGATGTTTACAATATTTTCTAAAACTGCACCTAAATGATTGGGAAACAAAGGAAACATTCCCCTAGCATTTGATTGGTCGAAGTACTGAAGAAATTACGTTCGACTTAACTCGGTTTGAAAAAGGTCTATAGAAAATATATATTATTTCTCTTCTCCCTTTCGCTTTAGCTATTATTATCAAATTCTTGGTTAGTTTTAAGAAACGTTTCTCCCTTAAAATCCCTTCTCTCTCTCTCTCTTTCTATTAATCAGATTTAAGTTTCTGTATTTGTTTTCTCTGCTCAATATTATTTCATAATTTGTTTCTAAATAAGGGGTTCCCGTTGTAAAGCCTAGGCTTCATATAGCCTTCCACCACATCAACTGTAGTCTTTGAACGTTTTGTTTGTACATACGCATGTATATATTAAAAAGTGGAAAAATACATTTTAAAATGATGTAGTTTTGAGCATCTAGATCTTTAAAAGTCTCTTAAAGTAATATTCGCATGAAAATGTTCAAAGTGTATCTTAATCATATATTCTAAAATAAATGTCTTGTAAAAAATAAACTATAGGAAATGTGATACTTTTGTTTATTAATTTAGAATTAATTTTTGAAGTTATAATACTAATTTCAGAATTTACATTGTTGAAAGATTAGCGCAGTATTACGTAGTACAGCCTGTGGAATATCTATTTTAGAAACAATTGTTAGTTTTTCTGAATCCTATTATTACGTGACAGTGTTAGACATTACGAAAGTTAAAAAATTTCTAGCGTTTTGTACTTTCGGAAGATAAGCAAATGTTTTATACAAATCACATAATGTAATATAAATAAATTAAAGCGTAATGGCGAGCGACATTAATAAGTGGGTTGTTGGAACGTTATAAATGTGTAGAACTTGTATTTAGTCTGTATGAAATAAGAAGAATTAGTGCAAATAGATTGTGTAACCAGAGCCTGATATTCTATGCATTAACCATTCTGCAATGCAAATATTAGTTGTTTGACTTGTTGCGTATTACATCAATTGTACTTTTTCTGATGCTCTTTGGATATGAGAAATACGCAAACAAAGACGACATCTGGAAAAAGATTTCGCGAAAATATCGCCAAAATTATACAAGTATATGCACAAAGTAAATGCACATGTATTATATGCACAGTAGTTTTTCGGGTAAATATCATGTAAGTAGCCAATGGGTTAGTACTTCCCCAAAACAAGTTTGTACAGGTTGTAGTTTTATAAACCCGCTAATGTCCAAAATTAATCAGACGAAATAGATTAGATTTAGGGTGCCAATCATTTTATTTCCTGAGTTGATGAAAGGTTAACCCAGTAAGTTGGTTAAAATCATCTGATTGTAATTTGTTTGAACGGCCGGGATCAATTATTAGATCAATATACCAAATATACCAGTTCACAGTTCCAGTCTGCTCATGCGCACAAGTACGTTTTACCTTGAAGTTGCGAGTAAAGAAACCAAACATACAACGAGCGCACAGAAAAATACGCTCCTTGTACACGCTTGGTATTATTGCGCGTTGTTTAGAAATACGCACATGGCCTTAGATTATAAAATCGGCTCGAAATTTCACTCTCTGTGTTAGGACAACATGGGTTATTCCCGATGACTTAATATTACCTAGAATACTCAAAGTTACTTAACATATTAAAAAAAATCGAAGCGACAGAATTTTAAATAAGTGACTTTAAAAATGTGTTATCGTTACAGTCAATAGGGAAAATTGTTTGTTTACTCGCAACTCAAAATGGCAGACGGAACTGTGATCTGGTGTATTCCCTTTCTGACACTCCTATGCATGAGTTAAATTCGACCTTTATTTTTCAAAAGATGTAAACGATCATACCGCAGTAATATGTGTAAATCATCACCTAATTCTACGTCCAATAGACTCATTTTGATTCTGAAATATTTGTTGAAACTAGAAGATTATGGCCCCTTCTGACAGTATTAGGCCCAAACTAACTTTCAATTGTTTCAACTAAACATCCAGTCACTTGTAGACCTTGTAGATAGCATGTCATTTTTATATATTAGAATACATTAAATAAACATTGTTTATTGGGGGTTTCCAGGGTCTTTACTATTAATTGTTAAATCCTTACTTTACAAAACAAGTTCACCGATTAAGTTTAGTTATGCATGCAAGAATCTTCAGATGAGGTACATTCTGTGTTTGGATATATACAAAATCGTATTTAGTTCTTTAAATAAAATGAGCGTAACATCCATATAGATCAGTATAATTTCGAAACATCTCATATATTTCAGATATTATACGCTTTAATTTATTGATATTTTCATAAATTCAATACGTTTCAAGCTCACATTTTCCTATAATTTTGAACGACCAATTTGCATGTTTTTCAATATATTTCGGTAGTGATTAACAAAAATAGAAACAAACACACCCAGCACCCAAATAGAGCACACATATTTTAGTGAACAATAACTTTGAATTGTATGACTTGGATGCTGCAGAAATAAGATGATAGTAATGAAGTATGGATCACAATACAATAGAGTCAGACACGATCATTTTGGTGATACTATTCTATACTCCCTTTCTATGTCTGATTGAAAATATAAAAAACCTGATCGTTATATTTTATCTGAGTTAACATAAACCATGTGGGAGATTTCCAGCCGGTTAACGTAAATTGTAATGCATTGCTAGCCCAGGGAGGGGGCACTTCCATATGTGAGGTATATGTATATGTGCCGCTGAGCATGTAGGTGCCTTTTTTGCACCATTTTCGCAGTCCAGGTGTGTTGTTTTACTATAAAATATATGGGCTGCACACCCCTACCACTTTTAGTATGGAGTGTCCCCCCCCAAAAAAAACAAAAAAAACAAAAAAAATTGCTAACTGCAAAAGGTGCATAGTTAGCGTTATTGGTGTTCTTTAGTTTAGACTAACTTCACCTCTTCACTTTATCATTAAAATTGTGTTTGTTATTTCGATTAACCTAAACATTTATGATAAGAAACCCACTTTTCCCATGGGATAATAATGTATATTTCAGTCCACACATTCAACAATATTTTATAATTTAGTAAATTACACAGTAGAATCGTGTCAACTCTAAATTCAAACGAAGCACCATTTTGTTTGTGTTAAAACATTTGACATTCCAAACATCATTTGAGTATTCTGTGAGATCAGGTTTCTCGACTTTATGTTCAATCTAAATAAGCGAAGTTTAATATCGTAGAGGAAACCTTCTCTTGGGAAAAGGGAACATTCCGAATATCATTATGTCCCCTGACGACGAGAACACACAATTACAATGACGGGGTCGTTGCCTGCGTATTCGGTTATGATAGTAACAATGCTATCACGAAACGCTTAATACGACCGGGACGAGAACACAGGTACGACGTACGGACAGACATAACATCGACAACCAAGTCGATGTCCACGGCCTTTGTTAACCCAGTTGTGGTGCACTGGCGTGTCTACCCAACCCGGGCTTGAACCCAGGGCCTCGTGGTCTGTAGACGTGTATGATAACCGCTACACCACAGTTGGTAAAAAGTTATATCCCCCTAAAAAATGAAACCTTATATAAAGCCTATGTGGCTGGCTACACCACTGTCTAGGTCCCCCTCTCTCCCTCTCATGTTGAAAATAAATATCGCCGTTACTGCGCCTCACTAAATATTTATGTGATCTTGGGGAAATAAAACCAGGAAGATCGAACGAGTAATTGCATGCAAAACCAAGTAGTATACTTATATAAAGGAAAAGGTGAATCTGCTAAAAACAACTTCTCTTGACCTGTTGAATGTAGATGTAAACGTGTCTCCTTTTATTGACCTCTTGAACTTGCCCTCAACCATAGTCCTCATTTTATCAAGTGACTTCTCGTACATTTAAAGAAACAGCAAACTTATGATTTGGTTGACTTATCCTTCAAAAAATATTGCTCTGTAAATATGATTTACATTTAACGTTTTCAGTCCGGAAACTCGGCAATGCATTAACAATACCAACAAAAAAAAACTTAGAACGATGGAATATTCAAGGTCTGTCACAGAAAATGAAATAACAAATTTATTACATATTTTCAAAAAAACAACAAAAGAAACGACAACAAATTCCGTTTTCATGAAGGGTAAACTTTTTGAGAGAAACCTTGAGGCCTATTTTATCTTTTCTTATTTGTCATTTAAAACTATTTCATAGTTGTATCAGTATCGTTTGGATGTTGTTTTGGTATATTATTTCAGTATCTAAATCTCAGAATATCAATATATTTTTAGATATGATATATATGACAAACTTGTGGTTGGTGATGCACCATTTTCGCATCATGGATGTTGTTTTAGTGCTCAGGTAGTTCCATGATAGCAAATGAAAGCGTGATTACTTTACTGAAGTAATTTTAAATAAATTAAATAAATGTACTGATTTGAAAGATTTCTTGTAAGTAGAGTAAAACGCAAGGTAAGATATGAATCAATTTACTCTGTCGGGGAAAGTCTTAGAACAAATATTTACTTCAAACTTACAACCAGTCTACTAATGAAAAATATTAAACCTTAAAAATCAAGCAAAGCAAGTGGTGTGTAATATTATCAACCGCATAAATTCGAAGGTAAAATATAGTATCATAGATATAAGATGACTTGGTTAACGACGTTTTTCAAAGACACTTGATTGTGTTACAAAATAAGGTCATCATGCATATACATATATATATATATATATATATATATATATATATATATATATATATATATATATATATATATATATATATATATATATATATATATATATATATATATATATATATATATATATATATATATATATATATATATATATATATATATATATATATATATATATATATATATATAAATATATATATGTATCTATATATATATATATATATATATATATATATATATATATATATATATATATATATATATCTATATCTATATATATATATATATATATATATATATATATATATATATATATATATGTATATATTTATACATATATATATATACATATATATATATATATATATATATATATATATATATATATATATATATATATATAAATATATATATGTATATACATATATATATATATATATATATATATATATATATATATATGTATATATATATATATATATATATATATATATATATATATATATATATATATATATATATATATATATATATATATATATATATACATATATATATATATATATATATATATATATATCTATGTATATATATATATATATATATATATATATATATATATATATATATATATATATATATATATATATATATATATATATATATATATATATATATATATATATATATATATATATTTTATATATATATATATATATATATATATATATATATATATATATATATATATATATATATATATATATATATATATATATATATATATATATATATATATATATATATATATATATATATATATATATATATATATATATATATATATATATATATATATATATATTTTTATATATATATATATATATATGATTATGATTCGTAATGTAATGACAGATATAGTTAGAGCATTTGCTGGAATATATTGAAAAAGAAGGACCGTGATAGAAAATCAGTCTTAATTGACATTTTAATAACATCAGTAAGCGTAACGGCCGTTGCGCACCGAACACTTCGCTTAGAAGTTAGAGATAATTTATATTAAAAAAAAGCGATAATAGATGAAACTGTTTTGAGCTTTCATTTATTTGCGATAAACGTTTACTATGGAATTTTTGTTTTATACTGAAGAAGTTGCTAGAAATGCAACTTATTCACTTCTTTCTTTGTAATATTTATTTGTGATCGCTCGCTGCGCCGCGTTCGGTTGTCCATTGATCTGAAAGAGGGTTTAAATGTATGTTAAACCTGATGTTACTTGAAGAAGTCAAAATGTTGCTAATGCTGATAGCGCCGACAATCAGATGGGAATACGTTCTCGCGATTTCGAGAACTTAATCGTGCCAATTTACATTCGTCAAAGGTCATTCTGTAGCTGTGTATTGCTATTATGTAATGAATGCCAGGCCTATCTTATGGCAGGGGAGCAGAAGCCAGAAGGCAAAATTATATCTTAATATCTTTCCTCTATGTCCCCATAAGGTTTAACTCCTACGTAACAGTGATTAAAAATTCAATTACAGTTGTCAGTGGCATTAATAAAGAATGGTTCCATAGAAAAAAATCCTTTAAATTTGCTTCAAATAATAGTTAAGTCTTTTATATATACATGCAACAGTAAGTACCCCAGCTAATTATTCAATTATTATCGTTTTTTGTGCAAGGAATCTTTGGAGTATGATTTTGTAACAACGTTGGCCCTCCACCTGATTTTAACCGTTTTGTTTGCTTTAATCTGAGTACGTGAAAACACGTCTAAGGGAGAGATGAAACACCACGTGCAGATTGCCTATCGCTTCTTCAGCAATTAATGTATGGAGCGTTATGAAATATGACTTTTATCTTGAGAGTACTCATGTCTTTGGGATACATGTTACTCTATGAATTAAAAGACTTGTGTAAAATGCTTCAAGCCAAAGATTATGTATTGTTCTGGTATCAGAGATAAAAATCAGTCATTAGCCACTTTTGAAAAGTATTCGAAACTCATTCGGGAGAAGAAAAAATCGATTTACATATCTTGTGCCACACAAATTGTGTTTTCTTTTTGAGAAGGGAAAGAAATTTGATATCATAACCATTGTTTGTCACGAAACTTTATGTGGTGCCTATAAGATGTATCATCATAAGCAGAGTTTTAATTGCCAATAGAAGGGATGACAACTCTTCAAAACGAGGCTTGCATATTACTTTAAAGATTGTAGTCAAAATGCAGCACATTAATTGGTAAAAAAGCTATGAATGTGCTTCAATTGATTTTCTTTCTCCATTAGAGAATGTTTAAAGTAAGAAATGGTGGAATGAACACATTGTATATGTCTCTGTTTATAAATTGTTAATCCTAATATGTTTCAAAGTTGAATACTATTTTCAATTGAGAATACAAATTTCGGAATATTTAGTGTTGAGCATGGGTAATCAGAATCTTTTGACAAATTTAACAAATCACATTAAGCTTCTTAATATGTGACAGGTACTCTAGGTTAAACATCAGAATAATGACTGAATTTCTCAAGGATTTCATTCAATTTGACGTACCGTAATCGAAAAAAAGTTGGTGGACAGTTTATTGAAAATAAAAATGAAGCTTTAAAATTTTGAAAGAATGTTTTTCTACATCGCAGCAACTTGCCGTCAGACAGTTCTGAATGTTGAAATATCTTTTTAATAAGGCCTGATAGCTTCACTATGTAAGCATAACGCTCTCAAACTATTTTCATTTCCCAAACTGTCAGGATCATTACCAGTAGGTAGTGGTGGCAAAGCAAGAAGAGATAACAAGAAGAGATAATGCAGTTAAGAAAAAGAGTCTTTAGTTCCAGTAAAGTGATACATTATTAACAATTTATTCCTGAAGAGTGACTATGAAAGTTTCATGTAATTAAAAACACACCTCCTGCCCCGTCCGCCCTTTCTCAATAGGTCAAGGCAGTGGCCCATTGTTCCGTGGTTCCGCCATCCTGACATAATGTTTACATACTAAAAAACACGGGAAAATTGAACTGCTTCATTAACGGCACTTTTTGTCCACGCAAAATAATCTAAACCTCTATAGAGTAAGGTTATATTGAACATATTAAATCCGATGTTAGTGAAGCTCCTATACTTTTATAATCTGAGTATTTCCCGAAAATGACGAGATTTGTTATTGTCTTTTAATCTTCGTTTTAAAATCACATTTTGCTGTATTTGTACAAACACAAACATCATTCGAAAACATTACATTATCATTACTTACATTATCATTACTTACTTTTCTAAATATACATCTATTAATTTCTTGGAAATATTGATACCATCGTCACCCTCTTTGATGATAACTATGAGGCCTTTCATCTACGTTATCCGCTTGTGTCATCCACATTCCAATTTGATCTATATACTGAAGTTGACATGTCAAAAATCATGGAAATATTTGGATCATTAAAGGATCATATGGTAGGAACACTGACATATATGACTACATCAAATATTTATTTATTAATTCATATGAAATTGAGCTATTTAGTATTTCCCGTTAGTCGTTTGCACACGCTTCGTTGGCTTCCCCAAAGTTCGGTTTTAAACTGTTAAATCAGACCGGCTCTTAGTTTTGAATAGTTAGATAATCAAAATAGGAAAATTATCTTCCGTCATTTATTAAAATAATGTAGCATTAACCAGAAGATAATAGATTATGTTCCATCATTGATTAAAATATGTATCATTAACCACATTTAACCACAAATATTCTTTAGTACATTAATGGGCCTGGTGATATATCAACGCTTCAGTACAATGCACTTAAAGAAAGGAATCATTTCAGCGAAGCATCGGCTCATACTATTATTTCGAATTACTACAATCCATGATGATGATTATTTTATTTAGGAAAAAGTAAATAGGAGAATGTATCTATTCAATATCAGTAAATTACAGTCTATTTTCTGAAAAGGCATATTTTGTTTAATATCATTGGATGAATATACCATATTAAACAGAGAGAATAATTTTGAAAGACCAACGCACCAACACTCTAAAATAAGGAATGGTCAAATTTGACTTTGGCCTTTCTATCAATCTTTTTTAATTTCAATTATAGCGTCTTCCTCCATTTTTTTTTTACAAGATAGATTCTAGCTGCCAAAAGCTTACAAATGATTAGATATAAAAAGAGTATAAATGATGCTATTTGTAACTCATTTTGCAATAACAACTTGACTTTTTGTGTCGTACAAGACATAAGTAATAAAGGAGTTCGTAATCTATTATTAAGGATTTGTAATGACTGAAGCAAGAATTTATCCAATATGCAGATATAGCTTCTGTATTTATAGAAACAATTTAAATAGCTGTGTTCCACTTTTATTAACAGATTAAAATGGCAACAAAAGAGTAAACCACACGGGATCATGACTATAAACTACCTTGAGGTTTTGACTTACCATATACAGAGCTCTCCTCCATGACTCCAAGCAAATGCTTATCGATACTGTCCAAAGAAACGGTGATATTGCGCTGACATGGATTAACTATTGTCACATAAGTTTTAAACGGCTCTCATACCGTCTCCTTGTATCTATAACTTTGTAACTGTAACTCACTGATAAAACAAAACAAACACTTAATCAGAAAGCGTTGTACTGCAAAGATGTTATAATTAAAACCACTATGATGCAGTTTTTATCTTGATGTATATATCCACACTACAAGCATTCAAAGTTAAATTCGCTTGTATATGTACTAAAGCAGTTGATGAAGTTATATCAACAATTTTATAAATGGAAGTTTCATCCGTCGAATAAAATCATTATTTGTGGCGTCAGGCTTCTTGCATTTTCATAGAGGTACCAGTCACTGGTTTCATCGAGATAGGACAATTGATAAGAAGCTAAAAGTCTACTTCCCAAAGTCAACCTGCCTCCACGTCGCTTCATAACATGTCTGCATTTGTGAAAAGTCACTAACCACACTTTTTCAACTTGCGCAATATCATTATTTCAAAACTCGTCTTTCAGTTATTGCAACGCTCGTTTCTCAAAAGAACAAATGTTTACTTTTCTGCTCTGCCGTAGAATTATATCTGAAGAAGATATATATCTTCAATGAGATTCGCATTTTCGCTGACAATCACAGACCAAGTTTTTGCATGAGTATCTACATATACTCTTAAACGGCGAAATATTGAATATTCATTTTCCAAAGTTTCGGTTATTGAGTTATTTTGTTTTGAAAACGAAGTAAACGAATATGAAGAGCTCATTGGTTAGGAACGAAACACAAAAGACTGTTTTAATTAGAGTGTCGATGAAACGTTGTCTTGCGTAGATGAGAAAATCACAGCTGGGTTAATGGTAAATATATGAGTTTGATTTTATTGTCAATTCAATTTATTTGTACAACAATTGTGTGTGATGTCTTACGCGGTTTGTCTAAGCCAGTGTTCTAAAATTTGATAAAGCTCAGTCTGTTCCCATTATAATTTGATGAACGGTCTCTCAATATTGTTAGTAGATGAGAAAGGTTAAGATTATGATTTTTTTCTCTTTCACTGAACTTCATACTATTAGACTGTAAGATGTGAAACTTCATACTTTAATAACAATATATGTCTGGTGACTTCATACTGCAAGATTTAAAAATGACATAAGTAAAAATCACAGTGTAACAAAAACTCATCACAACTGATTGATTTCCATTATTGCACTCTTCAAACAATTTCGATATCAAATAGCAATTTACTATACACCTCCCTTCATTTTATATTATGGCGTATTCGCATGTGATGTAAATAGACACTTAAGTGGAAACAAATAGTGAGAGCGAGCATTTTATCTGGATGCTATTTCTGCATCAATTCTTGTAAATATTCGGGTATTCATGTCATCTCGAAAACAAAGGAATAAAGAAGACACAAGGTGCGTGAAACAATAACAAGTTTTGCAATAATGTTTATTTATGACTTTGTATCAGACGCATGCGATAACAATGAAGTGTTTTAAATCAATAAGCGATGAAGGAAAGTTCATGGCGGTTTTCAGGGATGGTTTAAATTGAAATAAAACCATGAAGCCTAAAAACCTTCCATATAATTCCCAAAGCTCTGCTATATCTTACATTCAGATGGTAATAATATACAGATAATCTCAATAATTTTGTACACCTTTCTGCATTACAGCCAACGACATAATTTCTGCTGTTGTTTTGATTGACTTGTCAGTATGTGTGTGAATATGATCTGCCAATCAGAAACGTTGGATTTATTGCTTATAGTTTTCTCGACACAGAACTGGCCTTTAACAATCACTTTGACATAAAATAATAGCGAAAATATTGACCCCAAAATCTGTGTGACTATTTGAAGAAGGGAACATGTCACTAAGTCTCCGTGAATATCGCAGATAATGACAGTTATCGTGTTATGTGGAAGTCAATAAGGTAATTTATCTCAAATCAATTTTGCATTAGAATATACAACGCCACATTTAACCACGATACCCAGCCTTAACATTAGAAAACATCTAACAAACGACACTCCATTATGTTACAGTATGCGATGTGTTTCAATGTGCGTGCTCTGACAGTTTTCACATCATTTAATAATGATAATAATGAGGAAAAGTGAGATAATTTTATTGCTTGCACTAGTTATTAAAAACGAAGCCCTTTGACTATTATTTTTGATTGATTTTAATCGAATCCCTGCATTTCATTTGAATAGATGCGTGCAATTTCAGAGTGAAACCTTTTTATGAGACATAGAAGGAAAGTATAGCACATTCAAAAGACGTTGAGGATGATTTACGTTTTCATTGGTAATTTAAAAAGAGAATGTCGTTTAAAAACACCAATGACATTGTATGTTGTGTTTAAATATAACAAACGCAACCGTGACGAGATGCACAATTGATCAGGCACTTGCAAACACACTTGCCTTCACCTCCTCTCACTTTCCTGAAAAGTATGGTTGCTGATGATGTTGATATTGTTGGTGTTGATATGGTTGCTGATGATATTGATATTGTTGGTGTTGGTATGGTTGCTGATGATGTTGATATTGTTGGTGTTGGTATGGTTGCTGACGATGTTGATATTATTGGTGTTGGTATGGTTGCTGACGATGTTGATATTGTTGGTGTTTCTCAGTATGAGACTTCACAAAAGGAGACTTAGCCCACGTGGCCAAAATCATATCAAAGAGAAACGAATCCTTTTTAGCCCAAACTGTAATTGATATTTGCGGAAACACCTAAGAAATCAATCATTACAAATGATAATTTCGACTTTAAAAAAGCAGAATTTAGGAATTTAACGTATCTAATTGTAAGTTAACAAAACTGTATTTAGGTATTTATTTCCAAAGTTAAAATGATATACTATTAATGAAGGCATGTTATAAACAAACTTAATTGCATTTAAAAAATGGATGACTTTATAACAATTTTGTGATGAAATATGTCAAGATTTACACATTTTGATTTTGCATTGTATTTCTTCTAATTATCTGTCTTTTGCCATTAATGAAATTAAATTAAATACAATCAATGTTATACAACATAGAATTATTCAGTGTTTACTGTTTCTGTGGAAAAAGGCTTATATGCGCATCCGGGTTTCCATTCTAGAAGTGATAAAGTCGTAAAAGATAATAAGTTATGTATAGCTCACATTTTCTTTAAGAAGAAAAAAAAAAACCTTAGAAATTAATGATGTAATATTGTGGTCTTAATCATCACATTTCATCATTACATCTGTCGTTGTAAATGGGGATAGCATTAACTGTTGATGTGATACGGGATGATAACAGCAACAATCAAGCAATGACATTATAATTTTGTGCATTAGATGACAATATGTTGAATTTAGAGAGGCTTAAACAATGATTGATCGGTTGAACGATGATATTTCTCTCAATGTAGAAATACATTTCTCACGGAAAATGATTGTGTTATACAAATAACAGGAGGCCAGACCTTCAGAAGCATTTTTTTTTCTAAAGCACAGAGGCACTTATTTTCTAGGTGATTTATCTTCGCGGAGATAAAAGGCAATTAATGAAACAGGTCTCAATGAAGAAAGCCTGAGAGTTGAATGGCATTAAAACATCTCGTAGAGCATGCCCACAAACTACCACAAAAAAGCAGAAAATTCAAGTAAAAACTAGCCCAACACATATTGACTACATACCAATGAAACCAGATCAATTGGAAAATGGTATAGTGACTGGTTTCAACAGGTGACAATGATTTCAACAGATTTCAAAGAATAGACTATTTGAAATTCAGTCAGATATTAGCAATTAAGAGCAGTAATGAGCTTTACATTTAGCATAAAAATTAATCATTCTTTAAAAGTTTAACATTCGCATTATATTTTATTTGAGGCAGCAAAATGACCTATAGAATCTTATCATATAGTTTAAGGTTCGATTTGTTAGTTATTTTAGGCACAGATCATACAACTAGTTAATTTACAACAAATTGAGGCGTTCTAAAAATTCAATCTTCTGAACGATGCATGTATAATTTTTCACAATGGTTTCAATTCCTCTTTCATATAAAATATAAATGTGAATTACTAAGCTAACAATTTATAAAGCGATTACAATAAAAATTGGCTCAGTGAAGATGAAATAGAGAAGAAACTCGTCGTATGAGGTGTTACAAAATAGTAGCTATTCATACTAAACAAAATATACAACATAGGGCAACAATATAATTTGAGAAAATTTGATGAACAATGATTATACCACATGGATGTACGTAATAGCTATATAATGAACCACGTTCAGCTTAAAGACATGCCGATCTAGAATCCAGGAATGCACTTAATGTATACACAAAATTTGGATTACATGCCGATCTAAAATCCAGGAATGCACTTAACGTATACTCAAAATTAGGATTCAGATAATGGACTTTATATTAGGGCCCGGTTTCGGTAAATTTCATTAAAAGAATTCATCCGTCAATCTCTCTGGTTGAAGTCCAGATATTGTGTTAACATTGACAGCAATATACAATAAAGTTAACGTATCTGATAAGTCATGCCAACAACCAAGCAATAACCGCCGCGGAAGTGGCAAGCACACTTTGCATAAGCATACACCAGTAGGGTACAATCCTGGACTTTTGAGGTAATACTAAATACACCAAAATTTGGAGCTTTGTATTCATTAAGATCCATGGAGGCCGCCATTTTAACTATAGTGATAACGTTAAGTCAATGGAGATTTTTAGTAAGAACGCGGGGGGTATTTTTTTAAAGGGAAAACCGATATCAAATGAATATTCATTAGATATGACTGCGTACTTTTCAATTTCAACGTGGACTTCGCGATAAAATAACAAGACTTTCGTTGACAGGTCGTTGACCTTTTGGACAGGCCTCTCGACACATGATTCTGTGTTGGCTTAATTAAGGCTGATACCGTGATACCATGCATCATACGTTACATTGCACAAATACTACCGTTCTCTTAGTAAAAACCCCATTGATGTAACGTTATCACCAGTTAAAATGGCGGCCGCCATGGATCTTAATGAATACGAAGCTCCAAGCTTTGGTGTGTTTTCTTTTACACCAAAAGTCCATAGTTATCTCTGACTGTACGCTATGCGCACAGTATTACTTAATTAGAAACGCTCTACAACCGGAGGTGACGTGGAAGGTATGAACATTGCAATTTTACGATTTTGCTGACACAAGATTCTTTAATTAAACATCTTCCCTTGTTGGGCATTGGGCGTCTTTGTCCACATGAAAATATCATTCTGAGACCGTTTTTCAGTAACCTTATCAATTTGCTTTACTTCTTTAGGTGATCATTTTTGTTTGTTTTTGACAATCTATTTCTAGTAAAAGTGTTCCAACAAATAAGCATACCTTTTTCGTTTCATACTTATACTCAAAAAGGCATCTAACTGGTATTTTATGCTTGTTTTCCTCAACGTGATTTATTTTAACAAACATAAGGATTAAGCATGTTGTAAGTAGTTCGTGCAGATTGTGCATAATGTTCATCAAGAAATATGTAATAATCAAGAGTCCTACGCATTTGCAAGAGAGGCAAACAGCGATGGATTTTCTGATGCCCATGAAGTGTGCAAGGCAATTATAAGTTGAAAACGTAGACTGCTCAGTAACAAAATTCTTTCAAACTTTAATATCTCGGAAGACTTTTTCGCGATACGTTTGTTAACAATTTGTTTACTTCACAGTCCAGTACACGCACCCGATCAGGAGATATTTTGCAATCATTACCCATATTTTTGTTAATAAACTTAAAAAAATATTTCCTAGTTTCCGCTCAGAAGATTTTTAAATTCATTGTTCATAACAAAGCCTTATAACTTAAAAAAGCAAATATATTTCGGGTGATATGCAGCAAAAAAACCATTCTTTAGAGTGATAATCTATTAATCTATTCACCACTTAAAGCTAATACATACAAGAAAAACATATTACGCTATTACTTAAGGGCTGCATAATTTGTTAATAGTTTAAAATTCGTTCACGTCCGTTCACTGCATGCTTCGATTTCCTAATCGGGAGATGTCCTGATCGGGAGCGTGGACCGGACCTAAAACATACTTTGAAGAACTGTACTCAGTGGTACATAGATAACTGTACTCAGTGGTACGTAGATAACTGTACTCAGTGGTACATAGATAAATCATCGAAACGCTCTTCCTATTTCCTGCTCATTTGTGATCCATTTCCTTCTTATTGTAGCGTTCATCTACATACGATACAGCCCTTTACAAAGAAACCATGCTAACGAGTATGAATTTTTGGCACGATTTGATCCATTACGTTTCTATACACGATTAGATCTATGACGTTTCTAAAACTACAAAACAAATGTTTACGAATGTGGGTGAGGTCAGTTCTACCATTGATTGATTTTTTCTCACCAAACACTGTAAATATTCTGAGAACCGAGGCTTGAACGACATGACGTAAGAACCCGTTTTAACCAAAAATAGCATATTCTGTGAAATCTGTTTCATTCTCATAACAAAATAATTCTGCAAGCTTGGCATTCAAGTTACTTAAATTGGGGAAACAATTTACATAACGATCAGATTAACCCATCTAAGTGTGAATAATTGTATCTACATTTACATTGAAGCAGAATTCAGTTCTGTTTTATTCGTGGTATTTGCCTACCGTCGCAAATGAACGAAATTTAATAAGGAACGAATTGTGTATTACATCAAATTGCTAGGGGATGACAATATGTTATGCAAAGTCAAATACACAAAAATTTGATTGAAGGAGTATATGAAATTCCTTCTGCAGATTAGATTAAGCGACGGAGGCGGTGGAAGATGTTTGAATCTGGGGGTACAGGATCTAAAAGGCATTTCCAACTGTCGTTTTTTCAAAGCATGTAGCACAGCAGTATATATAGCCTTATCGGGCCAACCCTCTTCCCCACCCCACCCCCACCCCTCTCCTCTCCACCGAAAAATTTCAAAACTTTTATCTGTCCGTAAATTACTAGTTACCCATTTTCCTTTTCTTTGTATTTACAGCTTCAAAATTCAACATATTTTGTTCCAAAATTTGGTAAATTACAACAATGTCCCAAGTCTACAGAGATTGGAAATTTGGAAGATCATCAGTCTTTAAATCGGAAAGCTATCATTTTCTTGCTGAGAATAAATGTAACTCGGTATATGAGTATAAATTATAACAGAAGGCCCAAATTCACACCCAGCCTCTTCAGCGAGTCAGTGGTAAGGGTTTCATGCATTATATGTTTTTTCCCAGAACCTAAATTCAAAGTGCCCCACGAGCGAAATTTGTGGTATTTTGCTTGATGTAGGTATTACTTTCTTCAATCTGACAATATAAAGATCAAGTGTAATAAAGGCACTTAAATACAATTTAATATTTCAAATAAGACGTTTTTATCTCTGTAAAGGTGCACCTTTTAAACTTTACAAAGAAGATGGAGGAGGGCACGTTAGTTTATGTCATGACAATGGCTCAGGTCCAAGAAAGTTTTGCCCTTCTGGCCCATTTCAAAAAGCCTAACTAATAAAATTTAGGGTGACTCGCACGCTCTAAAAAGGCCCTACTTGAAAGTGTTTTAACAAATTATAGCCTGGGAAGGCAAAAATGGGCAGAGGCGAGCCTTTTAAGCATGACTCAAGTCCAATATAAAGGTTTGTTTGGCTCCCAACTTTGTCAATAAGGAAAACTCAGAATAGTGTATGCGCGCAAAGCGCGTGAAATTAAGCATTTCTAGTCTTTTTAGGGCGATATTTGTCTTACATTCTTCAATGAAAGTTCAGATATTTATAGTCTTTGAAGAAAAAGGTATTCAATGTTTGAAAGGGCATGTCACTTTTCTTAAATAGGCACTTGTCCTCTTTGAAAAGGCACTTTTTCTGAAAAAGACAATTTTCTCTCGAAAAGGGCACCTTTCCTCTCTAAAAAGGGCACTTTTTAAATTTTTGAGAAAAGTATGAGGCACGCTCCCCCCGTGCTACTCCGGTTCCGCCGTCTATGTTTAGTGACACTATTGCGTTCAGCTTGGATGCTCATGTTCTATTGCATAAATAGATGACGTTAATTGAAACATATGTAACCTGTATAAACTGTCAGACTTGTGGTGAACCTTCAAATAAAAGAACAGACACCTCACGTTGAATTACGCTTAAATATGGAATTTGCTGGTAGGGAAATCATATAATAAAGAGGACTCTTGGTTTTGCAATTTAAAACTATCAGCAAACTGTCGAAAAGAGTCAACACTAAGAAGTCTTTATAGAATATTCAATATCGGTCGTAATTTTTTAGCAAAATGCGCCTCGAAAATATAAATTAAGAAAATCACCCAAACACCTTAAGTACAGGATCATGTTTAGACTCCGGGGGAATTACTTGTTCTTGTAAAATATTATGGATGGCAAATTTATATTTCTAACAGCATGTTTTAATCTCCCATGATAATTTCTTTTCATCCAGTAATCAGTTATTCATGTATATGTTACTATTTCATTGTCAGAAATTGTTATGCCTGGAATTGGCCTTGTATCTTCTGCAAGTATGGTACTCAACGCACTATGTCGTCAAAAAAGATAATGTAGTTCCTTTACAATGCCAAATGAGGTTCATATCAACATCCTCCAGGTGCAATGCTGAAAACTAATGCGTTTAATCTTAAGAGTGTGTTTATCTTTCAACTTTCAAATCATAATGCCGTTTGAAGAAGAGATACTTTGCAAAAATTAAAACTAAATGGTATCAAAAACAGGAGATGCAATGCTCGGAATGTAAGAGACCGAATGTCATTGTCTAGTATAACCTCATAACGGTATAACAGAATTTATTATGGCTGTATCACTTCTGGTGCCACGTCACGACTATGTTTGACATCATGTCAGTACTAGTGTGTTTCACGGTGAAAAGTTAGCAATAAAATCTAAGATACATCAAAACTACCAAAAGATACATTGAAAAATCATTCGATGGTTACCAACAAAAAGACCTGTGAAGTTGCTGTCCATTTTTGTCGTTCCCCCATAACCTTTCCGACTTTCAATTCATCCCATTTGAAAGAATTACAGATTCTCAAAACACCGAAAAAAAGCTGCTTACACGAGAGGTATATTGGACAGCCCAATTACACACTTTGCAGCCATACGGACTTAACAAAAGACAAGAACTTCATTTAAAAAGCCGGATTAGTTACACATCATAGACCTTCCCTCACTCCCAACTTTGTTTGTTGTTATTTTCTTTGTATTCAGTTTCGGCTCTAGAAATTTGTTCCACTTAATGTACATTAGCTTTATCATAGTCTTATCACTTACTTGCATTTGTTCAACCGATGAAGGTCGAATGACCGAAACGTCTTGCTTTTTAAGTTTTTAATAAAGTTACTCTAGGGACAGAAGGAGTGGTTGGAAGTTGTATTTTCTTTTTTTCTGCAACGTATTCAATTTATATATATATGATGGGCAAACTGTAAAGGCTTACAGTTGGTGTCCGAGGTGACTCTGTGGCAGAAGTGATGCTTTTGTATTAAATAACATTGTGAAAATGACTTAAGCGGTATCAGCCCCATTGTGAACTCAGTGCTGTGGGAAGTGCGGACCACCCCTCAGCGTTTATCTCATCGGTAGCCTTATAGGCGCCCACAGTACTAGCCATGATGACGGGGTACATTACTTTGAACAGTTTGAATTGACTTGAACTTGATCCAACATATTTCTATGTTTCCGCTGTTGGGGATGCTAGACCATGTTGGTTTCCAACCAATCCCTGCTTGCTGTTGTCGTGACATGTGTGTCAGATGTTCATTTGCTGGAGAGGACGGCTTCCTGCCCTGGTTGTACCAATTTCATAGGGCTGATTTTGACCGGAAGGGTCCCTTGCATGCAGTATTAGTGACTTTGTAACAAATTTGGACAATATGTGGATTCTGTTTTTTTGTTTTATTTTTCTGAGTTGGTGATATTGCCTATTTTACCCCATGTCCCACCTGGTAACAGTCTGTAAGTTGCTTTCTTTGTATTTTAGCATAATTATTGCTATCTGATTCGTTGATGCATTTTGGAGCCTTGCTTAAGTTATGGGGGCTCTTTTGTATTCATGCAGTGTGATTGTGCCTCTAGACTATCGTTTTTTCTTTGGGAGGGAGGTTCGGGGTAGGGTTCTCCCGTGCCATAGGGCCTGTGTCGTTCGTGTTGTGATATTGTTCCAGCGTATAATTCATGCATGAACAGATGAATTTGTTGCTTGAAAGAATTTGTTTTGTTATAATTGTTTAATTGCTAAATTTGGGTTAGAAATGGTTTGAAATACACAAGTTGCAGAAAATTGACGTGAAAAGTCAGATGCTTTATCAAATGTAGATTTTTGTTGTTATTGTGAAAATGGACTGAAAATCCAGGAATTCCATAATTTTTTTTTTTAAATGCAAAAGTTATTCAAGTTTTTATTTTGTTTTGTCATAGCAGAAATTAATATTCTGATGTTTGTGTTCTCTAATTGAATTTGGTTAGATGAGTAGACTGAATTGATTACACACTGTTTTTACATGTATGTGCTGTTGGTGAATGGTGATGTGAAGTGTTGCGGCTGCTGGTTGTAGTCTGAATTTCTTTGATTTAAATTGGTTGTGATGTTTGGATGAGTCTCCTCACGATTAGGGTCGAATAGGGAACAAGGTTCAGGGACAACCAGGTTTGGTTGGTTCGGCATAGTCGTCGACAAGCTTGTCTTGTGAGTAAAATCCAATGCATGCATTACCATTTTTATAAAGAAGTATGATGGAATTAACAGTAGCTGTCTTAGATCAAACATGCAGGTATAGTTTTTGTAGCTTTTGGATTGGTGTGTTTGTGTGTGTGTTTTTCATTGAGTTCATTGCATTTCGGAATGGCTGGTGACTGATGAGTCTCTGCTATAAGTATAGAGGTTACAAATGGCTTCATTTTGTGAACTATTGTTATTTTGCAAAAGAAATATATATTATATATATATATATATATATATATATATATATATATATATATATATATATATATATATATATATATATATATATATATATATAAATATATATATATATATATATATATATATATATATATATATATATATATATATATATATATATATATATATATATATATATATATATATATATATGTATGTATGTTGAGAGCTCTTTCAATTCGTCGAAATTTCACGAATGGCCTGTGATTGCTAAGTTCTGTGCACGTCGTTTGTAAATATTTGTTTTTTAGAATTAAACGACAAATTCTCGAAAACGAATTAGAATTTGGGTAGGGGATATATTATGCAAAAATTTTCAGGATATTATAAGGAACATATCCGCACATACTTTCCTGCTTATCCACATACCTGTAAAGATCTGTCAGTTAAGGATTATCACGTATTGAAAATAAACACCTAAAAATTGATTAGTTCAATGAGATTTAATTTCATCCGGTTTGTTTGTTGTGAAACGATTTCCAGCAACCCACGCATTTTACCACAATTGTGAGAAAACAAATATGTTTCATCAAGTTTTTAGGCAAAAGGAAAGAATTAATCGTTGTTTGCCTCAAGTATTTTTCAGCCGAAATTGTGCTAACCTGTTCTTTGTATCTTCAGAATATAATTCATTTTGATGAAAACAAAAAATGAGAAACAAGCAAGTTCTTCGTAAGACGATAAGAACAATTGGTTTCACAATTCATCGCACTGAAATGATTGGTTAAATCGCACAATTATTAACCTTTTGAGAAAAAACAATTTATACTGACCTTATATGATCAGACTATGACTTCCACTATTTGAGTGGTGTGAATAAATGTTTGGTAAAGATTGTTGTTTGTTACATATATAGTAAGAATTACTATATATTGCTGCTAATATTAAGCAATTTTTTTTAAAAATGAACGAAAATGATATTCATATGTTCTGAAGAAAGGGTTCCATTTGTATTAATCATATATGCAATTACGTCACTGTCTGATTAAGGACCAATGAGATGATCTCACGAGACGTATTTTCCGTGTTTTACAGCTTAAGGAAGATGTATAATCGTTTGGCAATTTTGTTTCGGTTAAGTTATATTTTGTCTGTTGCAGGTACAAAGCATATAGAGGTAAACTTGTTTCATATGATCTCTATCAATAGACTTTACTAAATGCATTTAAGGAGGGAATAAAGTTCCAATAATTGCTTGGAAAGTCATACGTAAATCGGATACGTACTTGTACCGTCAGTTTCACGTCGTACCAGCATTCGACCAACCAGAAACTTTTCAAATTAATATTTTGTCATCATTTTCTATTTCTTTTTGCAAGCATAGAGGAGAATAAGAATAATGAATTTGAATCAATACATGACATTATTACTATATTACATAAACTGTGAGTGCGGTGTGATTTATTAATCACCGGGGTACTTGGCCAAGTGGGCAAAATTTGCCGATTTGTGCCCTAGTTACGTCTCAATGAAGTTAATATGGTTTATACAAGTTGACTGTTTTATTCCCCTATTATTGAAATATGTCTAGAGGTCTACAATCAATGCAATTGAAACAACTGGTATTTTGTTGTTTTACAACTACAATAGTTCAGAACAAAATTGTACAGGCTTGATTGTAAAGTATTGTTTCTATCAAAGTCAACTGTATACAAAAACCTGGGAAAAGCTATAGTTTATGTTTACCAATGTTTAGAACATTCATATGCATTACATAACGCTTAAAATCAACCCAAAAAACTTCCTTCTGGTAAATCATTTTTCAAAAAATACTTCCATTAGCAGTCGTAATCAATTAAAAAATATAAACTAGTTTCCTACATTTGTGAATTAAAAGTGAACGATTGAAAATTACGTAATCATTTGGGAGAAGATGCACAATACTAGCAACTAGCAGTGTTTATAGTCACACCTCGTAGCTATTTTTCAATCAAAATGGATGGAGCTCGATAAGGTTAAACATTGTTCTCAAAAATATAATCATTGTACACCATAAAGTCTCTGAAAGCGCTGGGGAAATTGGTTATGTGTCGTCATAATAAACAAGTGTCTCGTTAGTAATCTAAATCTTAAAGTTTATTTTACATGCAAGAGGATTTCAAAAGAAAAAAAATGGTGAATGAAGTATTTCAATGTATCATTCCGTTAGGGAAATATTCAAGTTTAAAGCTCTTACCTGTGGGTCGTATCTGTATTCAAATGACTGGTGTGGTAAGTCTACTATGGAAGGTTGGCGCCCTCATATTCACATTCTTAAATTTGTTCTGCTTCTTTACTAATTGAATTATGTACACAAATAATACCAAACTTTAACCTTAGATATATCCTTAACATAGATTTTTTTAAATTACGCTTTCCACACAATTGTGTTCCTTTTGAAGTCCTCTTTCATTCAAGATGGACTTGATTGACCCCTGAACTAGTCCTTTAATTATCACTTAGATGCGTTAAGTAAATTTCATCAGCTGCAGCGGAGACCGCTAACAGTCAGTCCCCACAGCCCTGTTAATTAGGTGACGTGACTGGTTCTCTTAGGAAGGAAATCACGCTAGCTACGCAGATTCGATTTTTCGCTGCGGAACACTGACCACCATACAGCGTTACGTATTTTGCGTAATACGGTAACGTGGGATGCATATTCGTCAAAGATGGCAAAGTAAATGTTTGACTGAAGGATTATTTTCAATATTATATTGTTTTTATTTGGATTTAGGAGTTAGTTTTTGAGAAATTTGGTGTCAAAGTTAGGCCTTAAAATTCATAGGGTACAAAAAGTGGTCCATATTTGCCGTGTTCCTAACTCACATGCCAATATTGTGCCCCGACATCTACGACATTACTACTCGCAGCGCAATAATGTACACACTGTATCCCCTTAAACTTTTCCCGACACAAAGTATCATTTTAAGAGTAGATTCGTGTAGGTGACATTGCATGCATTCGATACATACCTATTTCGCGATAATTTGTCAGAGGAATGATGACAAAATCTTCTGACGAATCATTCACCAAATGTCTTAATTTCATCATTATCGTTAAGTGTAATATCGGTAATTACCATGTTAAGTTATACGAAAAATTAGGTCTAAGACTAGAAATAAACCTAAAATATACAATTAGCCATCCTTCCTTGTGAAGTTGGAACCAGGCTTTTTATAATTAGATCTGCTGCATATGAAGGTAAGGGTCCTGTGCATTCTATGTCTAACTTTACACTTTCACAATTTATATTGTAATCTTCTTATTACCAAGGTGAGACTTTTATCTCACTAGAGCAAGCATTCCTAATCTTTTAAGGGGTTCTTTCACTCTTTTTCTTAAGTACTTTTACTTGTAAGTTGTACTTCTTCAAGTTCTTCTAAACAGGTATTTTTTAGTTTCAGAAAAGATGCTTAGGTCAAATGTTTTCAAATGAAATGATTATTTTAGCTTCAGTATATTTAAAGTGGGAGGTGGGTAATATTCACAATGTATGTATTTATAAATTATATGATCAAATGTAATAACAATTGTTCAGAAAAATGTTCAAATATTTTATTGATTGCACAAGAAAATTAGATTTTTATTGATTTTTGTTAACGGTAAGTTTCTTGTTTTAGTGGCTTAAAGTTTGGATGAAAACATTTGACTAAAAGCAGGAAATTTACTAGTTCTAAATTTCCCTGGTGTAAAAGGAAAATAAATAATTGAGACTCCATTGATCCCAGAAATAATGTAGAACTCTTCTTCCAGCTCTGAGTTTGGATAATAACTTATTAATGTATTATTAATGAGGAGCCTTCAACATTTTGCACTTTTGTATATGTCCAGTGATATATTCAACTTTTAAAAAATGTTGAATATTATCCGTAGGAATGAGCTCAATATGATTAACTTCGGTATAGAAGAATTATTAAAGAAATCAACATTAATGAACATTTGGGATGACTATTTTATTTGTATACAACTTAGTGTTGTGCAAGTCTCGGGCAAGCGACCATACGAAATTGCCTTGAAATTGCCGCGTTCCTGACTCGGCCGATAAATATAATGCAGGAAAGTAATACAACTATTCGTTCTTTTTTTTTTTTTTAGATTGCCGTGCTGTTACATGTATTTTTCATATAAACGGAACAAAAAAGGAAAATTAAGCCCATAATTTTCAGTACGTTGAATACGATATTGCATATAATTGCGTCCGCAAATCGTAACATGACGTAATGAATGACAACATCAACAGCCAATGAGAGCGCAGAATATTACGGTGGCAGTGTTTCGCTAGTTTCTGACAAGCGACTATACGAAATCACCTTGAATTTGTCGTATTCCTGACTCAGCCGATACATATTTACGAGGCGATACCTTTCCATTAAAATATCGCAGTTTTAAATTGGTATGTTTTTAGCTCATTAAATATGCACAGCGGGAAAATCTACGCACACTTTCCTAAAAGAATTTTCAGGGCTCTGGGGACAGACTGCTAATAAACATTAAAACATGTTATGGATTCGAGTTCATGTTTGGCATTTTTGATTGAGCTTGATTAGATGCAACTTTATTTTCAAATATATTATTTGTGTGTACCATAAAGACTCTGAATGCATTGGGGAAATTATTTTTCTGTCGACACAAAACACAAATATCCGTGAGCAACCTTAATTTTGATCATCAGTTGGATCCGTAAGGTAAAGATCTTCCAATGCAGTATAATGGCCGTCATAAAACATTAAAGCCTCAAGCTAAAATGCATAAGGCCTAATCAGCTAATAACAGTTCATTGTGCAGGCAGACAATAAATGATTCTATGAAAGTTTTTACCACGTTGGAAATAATGAATTCATTTCTAATATGATATAAAAGTTTATAACAGTGTACTGAAGCTGAAGAAAACTATATTTCGTGATAACCGCAATAACGGGCGTGATTCTGTTAGGAATATTTTGTCTGAGATACTTTATATTTCTAACTTTAAAGGCCATCTACTGTGATTAAAATGTGGAGGCGCACATTTGATTCCAAAACGATTTCTGATTGGCCTATCAGTATTAGTGCATATCGGACCATTGTATTTCGACCAATCAAAACACGCGAATTGAAGTTTATTTACGTCCATGTTAGAGACGATTACTGGCCTTTAACTTCTATCAACAGATCAGCACAAATATATTGAACTTTCGAATGGAAAGATCATGATGATCGAACGTTTCATGACCTTTGTATTTGTTTTCTTCAAATCATCAGTCAAGAGTTAAAGGGAAACGTATCATCGCATAAATCAATCCAGAAGTGAACGCCACCCGGTGCTGGTAACGTCACTTCCGGTTTTTATTTTTCCTTTTTGATTTCGCGAAATCTGCAATGCTATCGATATCTCATGAAGGCTCATATGTTCGGTCCGACGGATGTGTGATCGCTAATATCGCAGATTTCTCACGATTAATAGAAAAATTGAAAACCGGAAGTGACATTGCCAGCAGAGCGGCGTTAACTTCTGAATGTATTAATGGGACAATAATTTTCCTTTACTTACATATTAAGGACAATAAAGGTTTTAGGATGATAGAAAAAATGCCTTAAACATAAATGTTGAAGTTGAAAGTGTATGTGACATTCAGGAACACTTCCGATGATGCCTCATTTACGATGTCAATATTGTGACACGGCATCTACGAAATTGCTACTTAGCATAACATAGCAAGGTTTAATGTCCCGAAAGCATCCAGTGTTGGACATTACATCAAGACGGCCACAGCCTTTAATAACCAGTTGTGAACTCACTTGTTGCAGACCCACCGGGAATCGAACCAGGGACGTGTAGGTGAGAGGACAAAGCACTAACCACTACACCACGGAGGTCTGCAACGTCCTCACTCAATATTTCTCAAATAATGTACACGCTGTGTCCACTTAAAGCGTTTCTGTACGTACAGTGTATGTATTAACGTACAGTGTATGTATAATTGTACACTGTATGTATGGAGTGTGGGGCAGTGATGTGTAGATTTTCGGTGGTCTTCAGATGTTCGATTTCTAACAGGTGGAAAAACCGAACATCGCTGATGTAAGGGCGCGAATCTTTCATGCGAAAGCAAAAAATCAAAATATTCTCACTTTCTATGTTTCATATGATATTGTTACTTCGGTTCGTTTCGGATTAATTCACGGCATAATCATCATGAATTGTGCATCATAAACAGTGCTCACTAAGTTGCTTCCAACATGAAGTACAATTTATATTTAACCGTTTTGCCGTAAGGGCCAATGAAATGATTCAACAAAAAGTATATTGATCATTCAGATTAGTAGAAAAACAGATCTTTTTGTTTATTTTTTGATTAACTTTTTCTATCTTCATTAATTCAAAACAAAATATTTACAGAGCTAAACCTGTTGTACATACAGTAATAATGGGGATATTTTTTAACCAAGCATTAGAATATTACTGCGTATATGACGTAAAACAGTTATCACTTTTTCAGTTTGGAACAAGAGAGATACATATCGGTGGTGGAAGGTTAAGCGCCCACCACATGAAGAACAACCTTTATAAAATCACATTTCACAACAATCAAGTCCAAGATACCCTTGATCGGAGTTCATCAAAGATATGAAGGACGCCATTAGGATTATTTCTCAATATGCAATGCAAGCGTAACTCAGATTGTTGGTGTATGATTTCAAATTATAAATTTGGAAAATTATGAAATTGTCAAGGATCATGAAATTTGTCCTATTTCAGTCATCATAATCATTCTCCAAACTATTCCGACCCTTTTTTGTAAATCTACCAGTCCGAATTTTATATATTGAAGGGAAATTAAAATTATGTAGGCTACTTTTGGTGCAAATGGGCATCTTACAATATGAATATAATATAATTAAATGGACATTTAAGAATCCGACGGTATTTTTTTGTATAGCTGGAAAATAGTAACTGGGTATGCAAAAATAATTATAATACATTTCTAAAATATTGTAATATTTTCTTACAGTTAATGTGTAATTTGTGTTGCCACATTAAACAAGATTTTACCATCCTGCTGTTTGAGAAACAAGTTCCACTATGGATGAAACCAACAATAAGCAAAAAATAACGTCATAGAGCACTGCGGATGGTCTTGCATGAATCAGAAATTATGCTCCAACCTAAGCTCTTGGTTTCCAAGGGCAAGAAGGGAAGGAATGTGTTGTTGATATGATTGCATGTCTTTCGCCAAAAAAGTCACCATGTGCGCAAAATGTACCCTTAACGCTCTCCACTTCATACTGCAACTGTGTCTTACACATTGGTCAAAAATGTCTGTTTCATATGATAGAGGACGAATATACATCAGAACTTGGAATAGAAGCTTGGATTAGTCAGTAGAGAATTGTTGTACCAAATTAGTATGTAAATTGGTTTTCGTATATTACATGAAAAACTCAAGTAGGGCCTAAGCTTCGTCTCAGAACAAAGTTCAGTTCAATTTGTCAATTCCCTTCCTTTATTTGTACGATATATTTCTAGACCTTGGATGAAAATGACTAACTATAAAGCACACAGAAATATGCAACGAATAATCGGTTGGCGCACACCGGCGAAATAGAGGAATTTCAACACGTGACTAACTCATTTGGAAGCCATTTTTCTGGGAAGGCGTCGTTGTGTTTCACGCGTCTTCACACAGCCCAGTCACATCACACGTACAACAAACATATTGCCTGCTAAACCTACCTACCAGTACCAGTTCAGTGAATTGTATTGTTTTTGTTTGCGGCGGCGATTTTACTTCATATTTTTCTAACGTTTTATATATTCACGGGGTATACGAGGAGTAACTTTTAGGTGAACGCCATCTGATTGTTCGTTATACGCAGACAAAGCCTACATACCTGGCATAAAGTCAGAAAGTGTTCCCTGCAAATTCTAGTGTGAACCGACGGTTGAAAGACGTTGAGTCGTACAGAAGAAACCCACTTCGAACGTCGATGAGGATCAGATGGAAATCGAGAAAACGTATTTTTATTCTCCGGTACACGTCTATTAGTACAACCAATGGCACAGCAGTATTCCGGCATGATTATCTTACAAAATTCATCTTATATAACAACATGCAAGCGTTTGTCAGTCTAAATAAGAGTACAACAGACGATCGTTCGCCCGACAAAATGGCCATGTAAACAAAGTTACGTGACCTCATAACGTCAGCTGAAACAATCTTATTGAGGGAAATAATTTTGAAATGTCACGTGATTAGAGATGAGTACTAAGAAACACTGTTTTTCTTTGCATTGAAGTTATTTTCCATATACCTCTTTATATCGGAATCGGTAATTTCCGGAAATCTTATTTAAATAATGTCACTTGGCCGTAATTCACGTGACCATAATGGACCAATCAAATTACGGGGAATCCTGATCGTGTGCACAATTTACTAGCGTATAGGGTCAAGCTTATTAAAAAATACAATTTCACACAATAATCAACAGTATATAGGGGCCTACATACACAAATAAGCACTTCACCGAGACTTAATTGGTAGCGTAATTTGGTTAGGAAATTCCATACCAAACAGAAAACTTCTTATAAACTGTATTCTCTCCATTCACACAATTTTTCAGATATGCAAAACTAGTTGTCTCATTCACAAATAACAAGGGATTTGCTGCCGAAAGTTCTCGATACTATTTTCACATTTTGTGCAGTGAGGTCAACGGCACAAATTCATACCATTAGGCTCTCCGCACTGAACATCCACGTTTTCAAATTTGAACGATTTTTGCCAATTTCCGTCCTATTTTTGTGTTTCAAGTGTGCACAAATATGTTTAATGTTTCGTAAATGTTGAAAGAATGTGAACCCCAACGAACATAAAATGTTCCTTTCACAAAAACAACATTTTAACGTGCACACTAGGTTTAGGGCCTACAACTACATGCATTGAGCGTAGTCTAATAAACGTACGTGAGGTTAAGTTTTAACTTGAAATCTTACCTGGTTATACCGTATTCCTTAATTGCGACAGTCTGAATGGAAGACAGTGCGGATCTTCTTGGAATATGACGACAAAAAAACATCCCCATAAGAAAAGAATTATCCAGGCAGAGCAGTTGAAACTTTGACGCAAATTTAGATAATTTACGTGTGCATACAACACAAGGCTACGTCGTACGTACGTGTAATGTTGTATTATTATGTACGTGCGTACAAGCTTATGAAGGTAATACACGCGCGTATTGTTGTTTTATACAATTTTCCCTCCAGCTGATTGGTTGGTTAGTAAAAAGGAAAATTCCCCGGCATTATATTGGTTAAAGTACCCTGACGTTACACGTTCGGCTAAACTCGGTTTGAAAAGGTCTATAGACCTGTTCAAACCGAGTTTAGCCGAACGTGATTTCTTCAGTACTTTGACCAATAAAATGCTGGGGCAACTTTTCTTTGTTTCCCAACCAATCAGGTGCAAGTTTGAGGGAAAAAGTGTAAGCAGCAATACGTGCGCGCATTTTCTTTCTGTATAACGCACGTATGATACGTGCGCCTGAACACTTTTTTCATACGAATGGTCCCATACCGTGCGTGAATTGTGCAGACGGCCAAGATTCCTCCAGTATTTTAAATTAAAGAATCAAGTAGATGGTGCCAAGGTCTCTACTGCTCATTCAAAACCGGCTATGACGTCACAGGGGCTGAGAGGCCCGAGGCGCAGCCGAGGGCCTCTGCCCCCTGTGACGTCATAGCCGGTTTTGAATGAGCAGTAGAGACCAAGGCACCTTCTACTTGATTCCGATTCATAAATTCTGACATAAAATTTAAAAAAAAAGAGAAAAATGCAAACAAATTTGAATCATGTTGATAAGAAGTTTATTCTCCTAACACATTAACTTAACAACAAGATGATAACACGAATATACGTGTACGTACGGTCGCGAGCAGCAAAAAAAAAGAATAGGCTACTATTTTGTTTTGGCGTTGAAATATCCAATTTTCATCATAAACCAATAACTACAGGGATAATGTATAAAACAAAAGTGTAAAATTGATAGGATGTAATAAACATTTTTTATTAATCAGAGACATAGAATATATCTGGTTGTAGTATCTCAGCAAAGATACAAATAATTAAATAAAAATGACCTTGTAACAGCACTTGACCCAAATCGCAAGTATGTTTATTTGTTATTAGGCCGGCATAAGTGTTCCGTTTGAATAATGATTTCACATGGAGTGTTTAACGAACAAATTTTACTCTTCAAGTTGGATTGTCATAACAAAAAACCCATTAAATAACAAGAATTGGAGGATTCATAAACATAAAAATGTTGCTACTTTGTGAAATACTTGTTTACATCACCGGAAAAATGGCAGTTTGAGAACATAGCATCTGTCGTTGGGTCACACTTTCCGTGTTTCATGTTTTGAACAATAACAGTATTAACACTAGGCCGAGCGATATGGTTTGTGTCAGTGCTCTGTGTAGGGCTTGTGATTGTGGTACTGCTAGGGTTACGGGGACTACAGGAAACTGTTGGAACTGGCGATTTTCCACTTCTAGTATTGGGGATCACATTTTCTTTGTTACATGCAGGTCCCAGTACAGTTGCACTTAGTACAGAGAACATGCTTCTTTTTTGGTCAATGCTAGAGTCTCTGCAATATGATTTAATGCTTCCTTCGCACCGATGGCCACTCAATGTTGCAATGGTACGGAAATCAAAGTTTCCATCACTTAAAGCAGTGATTGCAGTGGCACGAAGACAATGATTTGTATAGATTTTGCTGCACTTTGCGATTGTAGAGATGGTTTTCATCACAATGGACAGTTTGTTTTTCCCTAGTGGGACATTGTCAAACCAGATGTCATCCTTTACCGTACTCCGAGCACGCTGGAAGAAGCGATCGCATTTGGGATTTAATTTTCCAAGGTAAAATTTCAGAACCTCAATTGGACATGGTTTGTTATCATCAGCACTGAAGCCATACATTCTCTTTTCACACTCAAAATCCTTGATGGAGGATCCTTGGTGGTTTTTCGTGTTTTCTTTATAGTTGAGTGTCACATACTCTTTGCCAAGATCATCAACCTTGAACACAAATGATGTTTTCGTCAAATTGTGTTGCCCTTCTTGGCCACGTCGACAAAAAAAGAATGTTATGTAAAACCACACCAATCTTACGAGGCCTTGTGGATTATCTGGCGAGAGGACATTTGCTTGGAAAATTTTGTCCATATCACCTGGTTCTTGCAGTTGCACATTATGGGCTTCCTCATTGTCATTTAGAAGATTGTCAATGTTTATATCAAAATTAATATTATAATCCTCCATTATAGTAAAAAAAAATCACTTTAAATTCAATTTCTGAGAGATCAATTTATTAGCAGACTACATATATTAGCAGACAACATTTGTATAGCAACAGAACAAAACCTAAATCATATACTTCAAATGGTTGAATTCAAGCAGGCTTATTGTGTAAAATTGCCTAATAGCAGTTTGAGGTGTATGATCTGAATGCAACATTGAAAAGCAACAAGTGGAGATTTATTGTTAATCAACAATTTTAATTCTCCCAACTTGTTTATAGAAATTCATGTGGAGAGCTCAAGCCATGTCTCGATACTTCATTCGAACATGGGTAATTGACCAATCAGATGCAAGGATTTCCTTAAAGTATTTATGAATAGGGAATAAATGCGAGGGTGGCCGGTCTCAAATGCCATTTGAGACCAAGGATGACGTCATCGCATGGCTTAAGCAACCCGAGGCGATAGCCGAGGTCCGCTGGCCCTACGATGACGTCATTCATAAATATCTATTTTTTTAGGTGAAAATATAGAAAAAAGGCAATTTATTTTGAACACTTTTTCATATTCTCCCAACACTCATTGTGACGTCATTTAGTTAAACGTTTCTTCATTTTTGTTGCAATGACCAACTGACCAGTCAAAGATCTGACCGTACAGACAGACAGATTAAAATTACTCGCCAAACTTAATGAAACAAAACACATGTTTGTTCTCAAACACCTTTTTCATATTACTTTCGTACAATTGCAAGAAGCTGTTCGTTGTTTTCGAACAATAATGAAGAAATACAATAAAATGGGCAGGTCATAGGTTATCAAGTTTTGACAGACAGTTGAAAGTGAATCGCGAAACCGGCTAGCACTTTGAACAAATTAAAACGAAGTTGAAAAGCAAGGTCTTGGAAAAGTATAAACAGCCACAGATGAATTGGGGACCAAGGTAAGACTTGAATGATAAACGTAGGCTTATTTTTAGGCCTCTTTTGAAGAAAGTTTGCGAACGTCGAATTTAGGTTTAATTGGGCTAATGTTAGTTGGCTGCTCATTTCTTTGTTTTGGCCAAAATAGGTTAGGCTAACATTCTGTTACATTTACACGTACACAGACACGGCGGACTGTCAAACTATTAAAATACAAAGCATAGTGTAACGTTACTGTTCAACTGTTACTTAAATATCTACAATTTGAGGTATTTTGAAAACACGTGTCGACGTTGCTGCATTTATCACTTGGGGGCCAAATATTGCGTTTGCAAGGCTTTCAAATTTCTGTTCTGGTTAGTAGCGAAAGGGTGGCAAATAATTCAATAATCCTCATTTTAATTTTTATAAATTAATTAAGAACGGTTGCTATGAAAGATTGTTCTCGAATCAAAGCCAAATCTGTTGATTGAGACTCATGAGAGTTGTGCTTGTTGGGGCTAGAATTTTGTGGTTGGTTGAATTTTCTCATACATTTTCTTATATTTCTTTGCATATCCTTGTATATACTTTTCATTATTTTGTCAATATGGGCCAATATTTTTCCAAGGGGCACATATGCACTGCCATACAGGTCACTCTTGTCTCGAACGTATCCCAGACCATCGATTAGCCAAACAGAGTAATTACAAATTTAAAATTGTGCCATTTGAGACTTAGGATGATGTAGGCCTATATTTAGTATGCTTAATAAGGGTGTTAATATATGGAAAGTGTTGATCATCATCATTCTCCTAACATACATTTTTCTGGTCTCGAATGTATTCAAGACTACCTATCAGAAAGCTAGAAACTCAATTTACTAGTCAATAAGATACGATTGGTCCATTATTATGGACACGTGAATCTCGGCCGTGTGACATTATTTAAATTAGATATCAGAAAATCGCCGATTTAGATTTGAAAAGGTATATACTTGAAAACAACATACTTCAGCCTGCACTCTTGCATCTTGTATCAAACTGTTTATTTTAAGACGTGACCTTAATTCAGTTGATTCTTTTCGAGGACGGATCAGTTTCAAATTCTATTAAAGCCTGTTATCTTAAGTCATACTTCATACATTGATATCCAGAAATGTTACTCCGAAATACCCAAACATAATAAGGTAGAATATAGTATCTCACTCAATGTAATGTACGTAAACCCTCAATTACCTCAGTTACACCAAGCAACACACCTTTCAAAACCTTTCTTGCGTCATGAATTATTCATTTGATAACTGATATCCTAAATTTTTCGTTCTATATTTTGATAAGGGTTCTCACGAGGAACTGCCCTTTACAGCCCTGTCAGATATGTCGAACTTGAAGTTGCCTCGTTATTTGGCAAGCCTCCAAAACAAGAAGCCCGTTCTACAAGGATCTTATTACGAAGAAAATCGCTGACGCAATAATCAGAATAATAAACAGTATCCATATATTTATTCAAAAGTATTCATTTTCAACTTTCTGTCATTTGTAAGTAGGTACTATAGATTTCGTTTGAAGAGAACGAATAAAGATGCGTACTGACAACCATCTGTCTACAAGGCTTACCTTTTCAATGAATGAGTATGCTGATTAGTAAAATAAAACAAAAGGAACCATTAACCAAACGGTTGTGTGATTCCGATCCTTATTTTTTTGGAGCTGTTGTAGTGTAGGTTCGATGATAACGTTGTAATCACCCCTTTTGAATTCTCAAACCAGAATCTTCCCCCTCCCTTCTCTTCACAGAAAAGAGCTTGGCCCTACTTTGAGTGCCAGGTGTGCGAATGACTCTTAGATGTCAATTTTCCACCTCCCCTAGTTGTGACAATGAATCTTTGATTGGTAGGTTCTAATACACTATAAATATATGTTTCAAACTGACAAAGATTTTACATTAGGTTTTATAATGTAGATAGATGTATAGGGTATTTTACATCCAGTCTTCAACAGTTAAGATTATATAGAGATAATCCACCTGTCTGCCTGTGAGGAACTGACAGATGAGGAACAGGGACATCTAATTTGGCAATGTCATGATATTACCACCACACCAAAGTATTTGTTTCTTTTAAAGGTTTAGATAATTATACA
>JAIGNY010003008.1:895000-1095000 GCA_020152595.1 Chiridota heheva
TTGGAAATATTTTGACCTTTGACCTGCCGATGTTATGAAATATCCTTATATCATGACTAGCATACGGCTCAATAAACAGGAAGATATAATAAGCACAAACATGGAACATGTATACCTTACTTGAAATTAATTATTAAAATGCTTGTATTTTACTTTGCATGCTGTACTTCATCATTTAGGCAATACTTGTATGGAATGAAGTGATATGTTTAGTTCACTTTGGAAAAATCATTTGCGTTGCTAAGAATAAATTTACCTTTGCACGCGTTTTAATTCCATTTGTCCTAATATTTTGTATAGTTGATAGTGTAATCTACGGAATAATATTGATTCAAGTAATAAATATTTGCATTTAAGCATAAGTCATTGTTACTTTTAGCAATTGTAGTGCCATTCTTAAGTTCAATAACATTAATTAATTCAGACCCGGAGATATCTCAATCGTCATGTTTTAATTCAAGGACAATGACCATGTTGCTAATGGTAACAATGATTCATTACAAAACAAGGAACAATATACAATCATTTGTTTTTTGATACAAAACACAATTGATGAGTTTTTTCACCGAAGAGCTATTATTTATGTAAAGAAGTTATTTATTTTCACACCATCCATCAAAGAAAAGAGTTGCAAGGCATAATACCTTGTCGTTGTTATGCTTTAAATGTCTGTGATTAATTTGTTTAGTGTGCCTTGAAAGATTTTTTGAACTCTTACAAAGTATGTTATGTCCAAAACTATACAATGCCCATTTATCCTCATTAATCCTTAAAGGATTAAATTAGTTGTCAGAATTGAAGATATAGAGGGATTTCATCACGTGACTGTAACTCAAGTGGACTCCATATTTCGTTGTTGCGTTTCACCCGTCTTCACACAGCTCAGTCGCATCACACGTACAACAAACATACTACATGCTAAGCTATTAGTACCAGTTCAGCGAAGTTGACTAATTGCAGTTTTTTGTTCGCTTCCGATTTTTCTTAATATTTTCCGTAAGTTTTATATAGTCACCGAGTATACGAAGAGTAACTTTAATGTTAACGCCATCTGACTGTTCGTTATACTCAGACAAGGCCTACATACCTGATATAAAGTGCTCGCTGAAAATCCTAGTGTGACCCGTTGATTGAAAGCCGTCGCGTCGTACAGCAGAAACCCACTTCGAACGTCGATGAGGATCAGATGGAAATCGAGAAAATGTTTTTATTCCCCGGCACACGTCTATTAGTGCAACCAACGGCACAGCAAGACTCCGGAATAATCATCTTACAAAAATAATCTTATATAACAACATGCAAACGTATGTAGGTCTGATTAAGTGTACAGCAGACGACAGTGTTCCTGCACGACAAAATGGCGATGTAAACAAAGTCATGTGACCTTATGACGTCGGCTGAAATACCTCATTGTAGGAAAGAGCATAGACTACTGCGATATCTTGTTCGGTTCATATTATATTGTATTTTGAAGTTGCAATGAATTTGTATAAAAATATCTGGTGTGACAAGCCTACTATAGCAGAGTGGCTTAAACGCCTTCACTTTCGTAATAACCGTTAATGTATTTGATTGAAAATTGATTTAGAATTTCTTGCATTTTTAGTTGTTTTCCTCAGGTGGTAAAATACAGTTTTAATCTACTTGAACAATGTCATATCTAATCATTATGTTTATAAGCAGGGAGATTCCATGCTGTAAGTCACAAAATTTCTGAAAATATTTCACCAAAATACATCCAGGCGTTTGTAATGGTGTGATGTTCCTACTAGCCATTCTCAAAAAAAAACTTCCAATAAGACGCTAAAATATAAAATCGCATGTACATAATAATATTTTTGAATAATTGTACACTATTTTGCTGCTTTCAGTGTCTTATTTCATATATTGAATATGTATGACCACTGAACTAATCCTTTTAAAGAATGGCAGGATATTAAAATCAATTTCGGCAAATATTGATCTCGCTCTATTTATACGTTCAAATTGAACAGTAAAAGCTGTCTGTAGGTTTGGGGATAACATTTATGTTAATGTATTTCTAAAATTTATTTTATACAAAAGTTTTTAGAATGATATAGACATTCAACAGGTTTGAAATATTTCACGTTTTTTCTATCACATGATAAGCTACAGAACCTCACATATTCAAAAGAAAATGCATTCCTATCATATCTTTTTCAACATACTAACTGGTTGGCAAATGCCCTCTCACTCCATAAGATTTTCCCATCCCTGCCCCTAAGATTTTCCCATCCCTGCCCCTATGAAAATATCCCTGTGAAAAGAATATATTTAGATAAAAAGCTAAATCCATCCGAGCCATTATGCTCATTGAGCCGGTGCTTATTCCCGGTTTACATGGCGCAAGCAGATGAGAGTACATTACTCTCCCTAGCAGATTTAGTCCCCAGCAGTGCTGGTACTCATTTTACAGCTGAGTAGACTGAAGCAAGTAGAGTAAAGTGTCTTGCTGAAGGACACAATGCAGCGCTCACGACGGGAATATAACTCGGTACCTCTCGAATACGAGCATGACTGAGCCACAACACCTCTTATTCAGAAAATACATAATAAATTAAGATCGTCAACTCAACAGTCAACATTGAGTAACAGACCCTGAAAATCTCCTTCAGTTTTAGAAAATTTCACTCTCTTTCGTGAAATTTCCTTCATTTAGGGAAAATTTCCTTCATTTAGGAGAAATTTTTCCTTTTTTTTTTAATTGTCGAGAAATTTGTTTTTGTGTTTCAAAAATTTTGCTTATTTTCGTAAAATTTGCTTTTAATTCTCGTAAAATTTTCTTCATTTCCTTAAATTTTCTGGATTTTTTTTGTAATTTCCGGAAAATTTTTTTTTTTTTCTTGAGAAGTTTGCGTTCATTTTTGGGAAATTTGCTTCATTTTCTTGTAATTGTTTTAAATTTTTAAATTTTGCCTTCATTTTTGGGAAAATTGCCTCAATTTCGGAAATTTTCTTCAATTTTGGGAAATTTACTTCATTTTGGAATAGGTTCTTCATTTTTGGGAAATTTCTTTAATTTTCTGGTAAGTTTGCAAAAAAATTCCAATAATTTTAACGACCCCTTTCCCCTTTACAAATAGTTTTTAGACACAAGAGACTCGTATATTTTGTTGAAACAACAAAAATTAGCTCTTCTCCCCTCCATGTCAAATACCTTCCTAGAATCCTACGCTGCTGACCTATAAATTGTGTGGAGATGATATATTCCTTCTGCATCTTTTGCCCTTCCTCCCACTTCACATTTGTTTTGAAGGCTATGATTCCTATACAGTTAGGGTCAGTAATTTCCCATGATGCATTACCTGAACCAACAATTTAGAATATCTCTACATAAACTGATAAAGTTTTTCACTTCAGATACAATTGCGTCTTGGAAAGTACATTACCAAGGTCAAGAGGCCTTTGATATGTCACATCTGCTTCATAAGTTAAGCCTATGACTGTAAAAAGCGGAAATATCAATAAACACTGAATTGATAAGGTGCGATAGTTTACTCGTGCAGCTATATATTGCATCAACAGATTTAGTATAGCATTCGATGATAATCATTTTAGACATAATATCCTTTAGTTCATAGAATAACAAACGAGACAAAGGAAAGGGAAGTTTAGATCAAAGATCTGTTGAACAATCTTGATTATTGTCTTGTTAGTCGCAAGAGGATGTTAAAATCAATCAGCTGCAACAGGATGACTTAATATTCTCATTGCCCTTTAATATTATCAATATCAAATATCGGAATATACAAGTTTCTTCATTGGTATTCATTCGAGCAGACATACTGAGGGGGATAGTTTTGTTGTAGACAAACAATTATTTGAAATGTAAATTAAAAACCGATGAGACATATTGGCTAAGAGCGAGAGAGGATGGAGAAGGGAATTCGTTTCATAAGAAATGGGGGTACTTTCTCAGAAGTTTTGTAAAGATTGTAAGTTCTAGGCTCTTCTTAATCAATTTTCCCTAATAGACTTCGAAATATTACCTGTAAAGATGACAACTCAGTTGAATAATGAGCAGTCCGGGAGCGACCCAGAAATAGGGTACTATATAAAATACCCCACTGGTGGAGAGTACATGAAACTGCTCAGCGACCAGGGTCAGAAAGCAGAAGGACAGACTCAACTATTGAGTCGGATTATGCTTTTACCTTTTGATCCTGTCAAAGAGTGGAGATCAAACTATACCATCAGCATTGCGAGTACTGTATCAATGCACTTCTTTTATGGAAACTAAAAATCAATATCCTCTGTCTCCCTACAACTGTAAATTTCATGATCAACTGAAGAAGAGATTAAGTCGTATCTACTCTTACGGAAATTCAGGAAATTAGCTACGTCCCCTGGAGAAATTGCCTTTAAGTTAGTTTAATGGCCAAAGATGTGTGAGGTGTATTTGCTGAAGGAAATACCATTTCCATGTCTTATAAAAGTGTTTGCAAAGCACAGGATATATGTGTCGAATAAACGTTAGATGTCATCGGGATTATTTATTTGGTATCAATATTTATCTTCAATGAGTACAATACTTTTACTGACTTACTTTCTGTTTACTCTGACGTGCACACTTGTTGTGGGGTTGTTGACGTGTGAATGTGATGCATCTTTCTTTGTAATATTCTATAACAATGGCTACTCGTTATCCCTTCTTAAAGAACTTAGAAAATGTTATTGTAATTGTATCATTCGCCTATTAGTATTTCAATCCAGAATCGGCACCTGAGAAAGGATTTTAATCTTTGCAATTTTCTGGTTAACATCTAATTTCCATAGACATTATTGTTTGCTAAGATATGTTTTATTTTAAGAAATTTTACCATGAAAGACGGAGATCTGTCTATACTTCTTTATAATTTACAGGCATTATCATATTCCTTGTATCACATCAAGCCCCACATTTTGAATGAACATAACGCAAAAAGTACGCAAGCTACCATGTGTCGGGGAAAATAACTCATGTTTAATGGTAAATATTAATTGGGGAAAAGGTCTTTTGCCGAATTGATTTTGATCTAAAGTAGTAGGAAATTCAAACAATTCTTTGAAAGGCATAATTAAATTGCGCATTACGGTATTTTTTCTTCATATAAGTTTCACAAACTTTCATCGGTAAAAACAGATTTCATATACCGATAATAGATTTCCAACAATACTCATAAAATAACCAGTCCAGTCCACACCCACAATTAGGAGATCTTCTGATTGGGAGATCGAGACATGCGCAGTGACCATAATTGAAAGTGTTGCTAATAAGTTTAGCCGTTGAAAATCTTATTTTTTTTTTTATTCTGTAATTCAAAAGTTGTATATTTTGCAAATGATATTGAAATTAATACTTCTGTATAATATGAGCTTTTGCTGGTGACTAAAATGTTAAAATCTGCATTTCAGAAAATATTGACCTGAACTTTTAAAAATTATTTCAAAATTCCTTGGTGAAAGTCAAATTTACTCATGTGAAAATAGAGAAAATAATTTCATCGTTCTGTTGCACCAATAAAATTACAATATTTTGCATGCACTTGTCCTACCTTTAACATAAAACTATTTTACCGTTATGTATTTCTTTAGAGAGACTTGAATTTGGAAAGATGCATTCTGGGTTATAAGGACAAAATCTCACGATCGAGAGATGTCCCGTTCAGCGGCGTAGACCAAACTGATAGCACCAATTTGTTTTGGAAATAGGGATGACCTGGGATTAAAGAAAAAATAATAATTGAAGTTCTTTTCTTTTATTACAGATTTTTAGGGCGACACCAACACCCTTACGAGGAAATTCCCTCTTACAAATCAGACTTAAGTCTTTTCGATATTTCTGAAACCAAGTTTATACTAAATACAGGATTTTTGAAGAGGTCACATCAAATATCTAGAGGTGGACTCCGTCAAAGCCATCTTTCCAGTATTTATACAAGGATCAGTGACTTTCATTCATTCAAGAATAAGCATCCAGTCTGCGAGTTAGCAAGTGACACAAACACGATTACATCCTCATCGCGCACACTGACTACAACATTGGGTCGAGATATACATGGTAGTAGAGAGAGTGGATGGGCCAATAATATTTTGTATGAAAGTGGTTCTGAATTTGACGAAAGCTTCGAAAAGCTTTTCCAACGTCGGAGCACAGTTGGCATGAAGAGGTTGGTACTCGGTTCTTGCAGTAGACGAAAAACCATGTGAAACGAAAGAAACAAAAACGATAAATGATCAGTATGACTAGAAGAAAGATCTTTGCATATGAAACGGTCGATACTCGGTTCTTCCAGAAGACAGACAAATCTTGTGAAACGAAAGAGTAGTATGGCTAAAAGAAAGATTCTTGCACATGAAAAAGTTCTTCCAGTAGACTAAAAACCATGTGAAACAAAAGAACCAAAAAAGATAAACTAATCGTTTATCTTTTTATCTTATATATATATATATATATATATATATATATATATATATATATATATATATATATATATATATATATATATATATATATATATATATATATATATATATATATATGTATATATATATATATGTATATATATATATATATATATATATATATATATATATATATATATATATATATATATACATATATATATATATATATATATATATATATATATATATATATATATATATACATATATATATATATATATATATATATATATATATATATATATATATATATATATATATATATATATATATATATATATATATATATATATATGTATATATATATATATATATATATATATATATATATATATATATATATATATATATATATATATATATATATATATATATATATATATATATATATATATATATATATATATATATATATATATATATATATATATATATATATATATATATATATATATAAATATATATAAATATATATATATATTTGATTTGACTGATATGGACACTAATTTGTATGAGTACAAACGAGTAAATCTTATATCCTTGCAGCCTTGTAGGGTACGCCGAGCCATGAATGAATGACTAATATTACCAGGATGGGAACATTTAAAGTCATCCGGGGTACACTTACAAATTTCACCCAAGTAATGTGATTGCAACAAACTAATAGTCTTCATGTAGTGGTATGTGAGAGAAACATTGAGATATTCAGAGTTCAGCGGTAAAGCAAGATCATCTTACATGAACGAAGACTTTAAGAAGCAAAATGATGAAGAAACTATGTTATTCAGAGATTCATAGTGTAAGTTTTGTCTTATGTGTATATATGACTGGTCGGAAAGTCTACCGTAGAACGTTGGCACTTATCCTCATTTTCCCAACAATTGTTTTTAAATTTAATTAGTTCTACTATTTGAAATTTCTTCAGGTGGTAAATTAGACCCATAGTTGCGTTATTTGACTCTGTTTTAGTTCTTTCTTGACATACCTAATATTTAGGCATTAAAACTTCGGGAAACTACATAAAGACTTTGAGGAATGTGATGTCACCACTAATCGTCGTTCAGCCGTTTCTTCCCAAATGAAACGGATCTTTAAACTAAAAAAATGTCCTTAACGGAATAGGAGAAAGAAGTCCGCTTCTACATCAGATGAACTTACTTGGCAACTGAACTAACTCTTGAATGTATTATCCGTTAGTGAAAAAGTACTTCTTCTTCTAACTGTCTGATAAAGAGATGTCGAAAAAGACAAGCAAAATTATGAAAACAAGGTTTATCGACCTTTTAAAGGAGATCGCTGTCTCTTAAAATAAACATTTCATTTGTTTTCAATAATTTGAATATAGTGCATTAAAACAACAATGATATATTATCTATTTCATAGAAAAAATAACTGTATGATATTAAAAATTCTTTATAAAATGTAGTGATTTAGCACAGAAACGTTTGATTGACAAAATTTACTTTGAAATTTAAACGCACTTCACGCTTGCGAATATACACTACTTGGATAATTCGTTGGCCTTCGTTCACACGTAAGATAAGAACTACCTTTCCGAATGTGTTGTCAAGTTGTTCTGAAGCTTTTGTACCGAAGGCATGTTATTACAGAGAACTGCTCACCGTGTTTGACATAATCTTATTTATATATTAAGTATTGCAATAAATCCTCTAGCTGAAGTAAGCCTCAAACAAAAACAGCTGATTTTTTATCAGTTCTCGGAAACTGTTTCCGGTTATGTGTTGTCATTATGGGCTACTGGTGTTTGCTTTAGGCAGAAATCAACAAAGATCGAACCCCGTGGAACTTAGCTTTACGTAAAACTTACACATTGATTTGTCATATTTTGAGAAAACCTGAATTTGCCTCGGTTTTCGTCTTCTATAAACAAAAACAATATCACAAAACGAAAACAATTCGAAGTCGATCATTTGATGAAGTTTGTTGAGTGCATGACCAGATGATTCTTTGAGAAGGTGTAATATTTGGGTTTATTCGACCGATTATTCGGCCCAGGATTGGATTCTGACAATACGTCTTTTGAAAGGAAGGGAAATTTTTTCAATTGATTATCTTTAACTACATATCGAAATAATGCATGCATTCCCAGAATCAAGAAGCTTTTGCGTAAATTGACATTATCTTGAATTGCTTTTGCTCTAAGGCATTCTATTTATGCTGATTGAAACATATTCTTTAATGCGTTTGACTTTTGGAAATGTGAAAGAAAAAAAAACGTTTTATACGGTCATACTTAACGATTTCCATCCTTTCTCTTAATCATTTTTTGTGTTAACACCTCCACAGGTAAGATGTTGCAACGACTTTAGTCGTAACGTAGATTTTGATAGTCACAAGATGGTGTATTTAGGCTACAATTTTGGTTTTTTGCAATAATTTATGTCTTAAAAAGCACACAAATAAGCCGACCGCTTATAACGTTTAAAAGTTTAGTATAGATTTTATGATTTATTTTCGTTCAGTATACAATAACAGCAAAATGAAAAACAAAATTCAAAGACACTAACTAGCCGCTTCATTTTTTGTGGTATGTAAGAAAATTCTAAGCAAGAAAACTGTCTATTTATAGCGGATAATTAGTAAACGAAAGGTCATTTGTCAAATAGTTGACGATTAAAAGGAAGTGTTGTGGTTGCTATATGTTTAATGTAATTTCCTCAGGGCGCACTTTGTAGATTGTATAGACTGCACCATACTCAGCCGGTTGGAACATTCAGTGACCGTGGGTGCTGGTGACCCAGGGTCACTAAATAGCCCTGGATCACCGGTTGGGCCATTTAGTGACCCAGTGTGACTAAATGTCCCAAGGGCCATTTTGTGACCCTGAGTCACCAAATGGTCCAACCGATACTTAGCTAAGGTAATGTACTATATAAAGTTGTAACTACTGCAGTGCATACTTTGTAGTATTACAATTTCAAAAAGCTTTACTGTGACTATAGTCTATAAACATTACTTAATATGGGCATTGCATTGGCGGCAAAACAAGTTTTAATTTGAAAAGCAACCTCTGATATCGGATGTATGTGTTCCTATACATCGATGCTCTGATCGAATGAATGTGGAGGTTTGTTACAACGTTTTAAGAATAACCAAAGGGGAGGGTCACGAGTGAACGTTTCACAAAATATCATATTGTGTGATGTCATACCTGCAGATCCAAAACAAGTTTTGATGTATAGGAATACAAGAAAAAACATTTATCTAGGGTATAAGTTACATGGTTAGAGGGCAAAGCATGTAAATTGCATCTTTTATTGTTATATTTGACATATTTTTGGAATAATTTGGATAAAGGCGATTAAATGCCAAAGTTGAACATCTTTCCGAATATATGCAGTGATGCTCGGACACATGATTGCAAACACATTTTTGTAATATTTAAAGTCACAGCTCTGGAGATTGTTTAAATTGTAACTAGGTAACCCAATCGACAAATAATCTTCTCTACAGATCAGAATTCGCAGATTTCCATCATATTTAGTCCTCCCACTTGAGAAACCCGAAGGTATCTAAACATCTTAGTGTTGTGAAGACAATCTACTCTGTAAAAACACTTTACAAATCACCAAACCTAAAAGCTTTACACCAACCACTGAACTTAACCGGCAATTTTTTATTTAGATTTTTGCACCCTTTTAAATGATTGTCGGAGGTGGAAGTAATTCTATCGCCTAACACATAAATGTTGCGTTAGAGAAACGCAAAACAACTCCTTTTTTTTATATTTTACACACAGTCTCGTATGACAAATGAAAAAAGGGAGATTCTTAGAATGATAAGATGATAATGCAATATTCTTTTAAATAAGTTTTTGTTGTTCACGAAATAATGTACACTAAATACGCTTGAAATGTGTTTAGTTATTATATACCTCCATTATATCTCACTTTTTTGTAATTAGGTTAACTACAATAATGTTTGATGCTAGGGCTTCGGTGCTCTTGGTTTCCGGAAAAGTTAATGAGCAAAAGAAGAAAAATTGTATTCAAAGCCAAGTTTTTCTTTAAATCCTTTTCCTGCACCAGATATCGTAGATAACTCCGTACGTACGTACAGTGTATGTATAATTGTACACTGTATGTATGGAGGGAGTGTGGATGCAGTGATGCGTGAATTTTTAGTGGCCTTAAAATCTTCGATTTTCCAACGTGTGGAAAATCAGAACACCGCTGATGTAAGGGCGCGAATCTGTGCTCCCTGCCCATATCTTTAACCAGCTTATGGGGCAATCATTTCGGAACGAACCCTGTAATATGCCCTTACGCTATGCTTTCAAGCTTTGGAAAAGGGGCCCCTGAGTAAACAGGTAAAAGTCTTTTGTTTTAAGGATATTGCCTATTATGTACATTTCTGAGGATTAAAAAATCGCTTTGAGTTTTGAGTGGGTGTTGTTTCTTTTTTATTACTTTACTGAAGTTTCTTGTCAAAACGTATTCTGAAGAAATAAGTTTGTAACTGTTTAACAAAATCAGATTACAATAAAATTTGCATAATTAGTAAGGATTCAATATTCTGTAAACTGACCCATTTTAAACCGATTATTATAAACAGATGAAACGTCTTGCTTTGAATGGTTTTTAGCATATTTTCTTCCAAGTAATCTCAAGTTTTTGCTACCTGCCTATATCTTTAAACAGCTTCTGAGGCAATCATTTCGGAACGAACCGTGTAATATTCTCATACGCTATAATTTCAAGCTTTGAGAAAAGTGGGGCCCTGAGTAAAGGTATTTTATTTTAAGAACATTGCCTATTATGCAGATTTCTGAGGAGAAAAAAAGCGCCTAGATTTTTGAGTAAGTGTTAATTACTTACAAAGACACATGTCAAAACATATTTTGAAGAAATAAGTCTTTAGCTGTTGTTTAGCAAAATGAGAGAGGTTGGTGTTTTGATGTAATGAGGAAGAGAATCCCACAGTTTTTCACAATTGATGTAGGAGGCATCCCGTATATTAAGAGCTATAGTGAGAACATCTTTCAGTGCCAGAGAGACTTTTTATGGGTGGAAGAGACATTTCAGATTGTTTTCGTTCTGTATAAAGACACTACATGTTGAACTGTCTACAGGGGTGTCGGAACGAACTTGGGGCAAGAGGAGCAGAAAATCAAGTGAGAGCACTTTGCATGACAATAATTGGCACTTTTTATTCAACATAAGGGAACGTGTTGTCAGTTTTATAAAAAGAGGGCGCCCGTGCCCAAAGCTTGGCCCCGGTTTCCTACACATATGGTTTAAGCGTCATGGCGGGATTTAGGGGGCAATTGCAACATCCCCACTTTTTTCCAAGTATACGCTTTTTGTGTGGTTTGATTTTGTGTATCTTAGCATGGTTCACCGTGCACCCACTCCGCCTATGGGTTTGAAATTAGGGAGCCAGGACCAATGTTGGCAATTGCCCATTCGGCGAATAATGGATTACTATTTGTTTTCAAGCGTCAAGAATGACCTAGAATAATTTCACGTAAGTTTTAAGAAGGCACTTCCTGCCCCGTCCGCCTTAACTTTCAAAAGGACACCCGAGCCCTGTCCACTTTCGCCCCTTACTCTACAGCAAGGGGGCAGTCGCCCAGTTGCCCCCGTGGTTTCGACACCGCTGACTGTCTGCATGGAATTATTTTATCCACGCGTGAACGAACATGTATGTGTGTAAAAAGGTATATCAGGTGTCGTTCTTAGCTTGTTGAATAAAATTGTTCTCAATGAGATCCTTTCATTTTTAACTTCTGAATAATCTTTCAGCGCAAGAGAGACTTTTATGGGTGAAAGAGACATTTCAAATTCTTTTTGTTCTGTATAAAGACACTACATGTGGAACTGTCTGGAACTATTTTATCCACGCGTGTACACACATGTCTATGTGGATGTGCAAACAGGTGAGGTATTGAATAGTTTGACGCAGATTTAATTTCTAACTTGATGAGCTTAAAAAGCAATTCTTTGTTAGATGTGTGCTTAATCATTCGTGTTTTTGCAGCCTTTTCGTTAAATGTGTGTTGTTCTTGTTGAATAAAACTGTGGTTGCATGGCTTTTGCTAGGCTTCTTTTATTCACAGTTCGAATTGGAAGCTTTTTCTTTCATTTGAAACTTTAATGTAGTTGTTTGAATGAATTTGCTTGTCTCTCAAAATTGACAAATAAATTAGGACATAGAATTCATTGGGAGATGATGAAAGTGTTAGTTCACCAAATTTAAAAGCAAGGTGGGGCTTTGTTGTTTTCAAGCATTTCGAAATGGAAAAGCTCGGGTAAACTATTATTAACCGTTCAATCTTTTTGCGTTATTTTAGGTTCTCAATATATATTTTTAAGTTTAATATTATTGTTGAAGAAGATGATGAAATAAGAAAAAGGTATTTGCTGAATAGTGGTTTAAAAGGGTGTTGTACCATTTCGGTTCTTAACTTTACACTGAAGTCTCGTTGCGCACCAGTTAAGTCCTTCCGGCTGCAGCTGGAGATGGTGCCATGAATTGAGTGGAGACGGAAAGTGAATGAACACCGCGTTTTCATCAGTTCATTCTTCAAGAATAGTGTACAGAGAGCCAGATAGGGGTAAGTGTCCTGCCATTGACATTGGTACCTGATTCATCCGATGGACGGTAAGTGCCATATCCAGCCATTATTCACTTCTCCCAAAGGATGGATAAGGAGCAGGTGACTCAGACGACATGTTTCTGCACATGACGTCAGGCGTTTTTGTATTCAAGGCTGTATGGGAAAAGGTTGGAAGAAATCTGAACATTTGGGTTTCAACCCGGCATCCCGGAAAATTCTGTACATGAGAGTGTCTGTGTTTTCAAGTATTTTAAATTATAAAGTTATACTTTTTATGAAACAGATGTCGCTTAATTTTCCAATCAGCGACTTTTTTTAAGAGGTGATTTTTATTGGAATCTGATGAAATTTTGGACTGAGATGAACAGAAACTATAAATCTATTTTCTGAAATACCGTTAGTAATAAATCAAAATATTCAAGTAACTACAGCCAGCCATTGTAGAAGCACCCCTTGAGCACAATGCAAAAGAACAAATGATGCAGTGTCACCCTAACCGTCAAATTTTGGGATAATAAATGCCTAGCTTAGTCTAGCTTCAACTATACGCGTAACGAAACGTTACCGTGACTGTGCAGCGTTCATCTTCAGACTAACGTCAGGCCTAAATAATAAACTTTAAAGTTGTCTTCCTTTTCTGCTTAGCAAAGTGAATGAAATGGCTTAAATAATTTTCTTTATCTTACCACTGTATATAGTTTCCAATATGTTAGGGGGTAATTTACCCCCTAACAACTGCACTATGCTCATTTTTTTGACATTTTGGTTGAGATGTATATAGGCCTAGATAAGCTTCTTCACACGGCAAGAAAAATGGCTCCGGTAGGCTATTTTGCGAGGATGACAATGTGTTTAGGAATCAAACACCAACATCATTGTGTGTATAAATGTATCATGTTTAGAATGGTGACTTATGTTTGATCGCAAGCACACTTTTTGCAGTGATATTTGAAAGAGACTGAGGACAACTCAAAATCTTTAATGTAATTATTTAACTTTGTGTCCTAATTTTCGGTCACTGAAAATCCCTAGCACAGTGCTTTCCTGCTAAATATTGAAAATATGATGGAGATTCAAAACCTCTTCGTCGTGTTCAACCTCTCCCTTCAAAATAACGTTGGTGATGAATTGAAACACAATAAGTTAAGGAAAGTCATTGTTTTTTTCCGTGTCGAAGTCACAACTCAAAATTTCAATAAAATTTGTATAATTTATTACTGTAATAAGATCTTAAAATTCAAAATGCTGTGTGAAATGGTCAGTTTTAAACGAGTTAGATTAATTCTTTTGCTATTTTCATGGTTTATAGCCTATTTTCTTCCTATTCAGATCACGTTGTTAACTTGTTGATAATTTCTATCCACTGCGTATATCCAAAGTTTAAGATTTGAATGGGGTTCTTAAAAAATGTTGGAACTTGGGAATTTTTTTTATGCAAAAATATTCAAAGAGCCTTTATTTACTTGACCTAACATAATTCCATTTAACCTGAAAAAGGCAATAGTGTATACCCATGTGTCATAAAAAGAGGCTGAGTGGAATTTTTGGTACAATCTTGCAAACCATATTTTTTCGACTTATAATATGGTTTACATTTCACATTTCTGTTCAATATTACTGTGTAATAATTTATGTTGTTCATTCAATGTCAATTCTGTAATTTCACAGGGACTTAAAAACATAATTCAAGATGGCTGCCATATTCAAAATGGCTGCCATATTCAAAATGGCTCCTAAATTAAAAATGGCTGCCACATAAGTAGGATTTTACCATTGGTGTTCATCTTGGTTTGACAGCTGTAACTTAACAATCATTATGCACTTAGATGTGGGGCGATTCTTCTGCAGACAAACAAGCATCGGTATAGACACTGCCACACAAACCATAGAGGATCCACCAGGCAAGCAATCCTAGTGGTATCCAGTGAACATGATGTGTTGGAAATACTCTCTTCATCAACAAAGTCAAGTATCAGTACAGACACTGACACACAGACCAAAAAGCAGGAAGCCACCAAAGAAGCAGCCACAGGGCACACACAAAAAACATTTCATACCTGTGTGGGCTGCATACAATTCTGTGATAAATACAGATCCAACAACAGATCAGCAGAAAGCGCTTGATAAGGTGCATGTTTTACCTATTACCGATGCACCAGCACATGAATGGTTGACTACCTCGATCATGCAACTACACAATCTGAATAAGCATGTTAGACGTGATGTTCCCCACAAACCAATTTGTGTTTGGCTTGATATGGATCTATGCAAAAGAGTTGTTAAACTTGCTTTTCTAGATCCATCTCAATATGCAAATAAATGGATCGAGTCTCCAGGTCAAATCCATACAGTGTTGTTTGCATTACATTGCCTTGGTCAAACGGTTGAAAGCAGTGGTCTAGATGACGCATGGTTGCAGGAAGACATGCACAGCGATGTGACCGTAATGCAGATTATGAATGGTAAACATTACAATTGAGCTATAGAATGCCACCAAGTAACCTTACAGATTACGACTGATCTTTTGCTTGAAGCAGTACTTCAGAAGAACCCACATGCTTATGCAGCACTACAGGATAGCTTGCAGAACTTATCAAATGCATGCAGAAAACAGGATAATGTACTTAAAGCTCACCAAGAGTTCGTATCTACATTTGAAAAACTAAAGTTTAGGAGGTTAATGGATGAGTTTGATGCTGACAATGCCAAGTATCCTGTCGATAGATAGGCTCTCATGTACATGCGACAAGTTGCCACAATGCTAAGCTTCATTCAAGCAACTCGTCAGCAACAGTGAGATCTGCACTTGGCATCATTAGAACAGTTATGTATCTGGTTTTTATTTCCTATAACAGACTAGATTATGCTCAACATGAGCCTGACTACATAGAAAGAATGTATCATCTGCAACATACCAACCCTGAGGTCTGGAATGAATTTGCGCAGGGTAAGGTTGTGAAGACCAACCCAACACCAATTAGTGCTATTGAAGTGGACCAAGCACAAAAGCATGTCAACAAAGTTCACAGAGGTGAAGGCGGTGTTTCTAGAATCACCACAAATCATGAAATACTACAAAGGTATTGTTTAAGTATACCTAAACTAACACGACTGTCAGTTGAGTTAGAGAACATGTTAGGAGTAACAAAATATGCAAGAAGTTCACACCACCAAATGGCAGACAGTAAAGTAACCCGGCAAGCGAAGTTTATCCATGACCTCAAGAAAGGACTATCAAACTCCAATTCATCAACAGTTGCCGAGTATGAGGATGGAACTGAACTGAAGTTCTTCAATCCGACGAAAAAAGTCATACTTCCTGACAGCATAGCAGAAAGCATACTTACAATAGAGTCTAGTGGAGAAAAGGCATACAGATTGTTTGTTGAAGAAAGGATTTGCGGAAAGAAAAGTTATGTGGTAGAAAATGACCAAGGTGAAAGTTTTTGGGTGGAGTATTGCGTGTAAACCATTAAAGACTAATAAAACTATGGAACATTCAATCCAACTCACTCATGGTACGTTTTTGATAATAGCCAGATCCTCAAGGGAACTTAACGCAAAAGATGTTATTGGAACATATGAGCTAACAACCACCAATCAACAGTTAATGACAGATGACGGCAGACTGCACCCATGTCAAGACAAAGCACAACTAATGCACCAATTTGAGCATTTAGTAACATTAAGAGAAGCAGCAGCCAATCCAGTATCTGGGAGCACCAAGACATAGATTCATGGACAGACTGCACCAAATCCAGTAGCTGTGAACACAAATGCGCAGATTTCTGACCAGACTGTACCAATTCCAGAGGCCCTGTGAACACAAATACACAGATTTCTGACCAGACTGCACCTATTCCACTAGCTAGGAACACAAATGCACCGATTCTTGACCATACATGTATTTTGTTTGATGCAATGGCAGTTGTCCAGGAACTACTGGTTTTTAAATCGGTTATCCAAAAATGTAATGACCTGGCCAAACAATTCATGCAAGCAGTAGACGTGCAAGTCACAAAGATACATGTGCACATATGTTGTATTTGATGACTATAGTGTCCACTCTTCCCTTAAGGACGCAACCAAGAAGCTACGCACAAAAGGAAAATCAAAACAGCAGCCGTGTTGTAAAATGGAGGATGCAACTTCTATAAAGGACTTTGTCAATTTCTTTAGCAGTACCACGACGAAGGACCAACTAACACTATACCTTTCAAAAAAGGTGACAGAACATTTCATTTCACCAGTTACTGCAGTAACACATCAATGTGTCCTTTCAAATCAGAGACCAACATATTTCTTCAGAGTACCCAAGAAGAAGCAGATACCCTTCTTTTACTTTATGCTGCTGAGGTACACCAACAGTATCTTTTACTTTATGCTGCTGAAGTATACAAACTGTATGGTTTAATGTCCATATGTATTCCCGAGATACAGATATGGTGGTTTTGGCTGTCTCTACTCAGCTGTATTTCGGATCAGAAGCAGCGTTAAAAATGGGAACTGGTAAAAGATGTCACCTTGTAAGATTTAAACCCATTTACGATGCATTCGGGAAAAGCAAAGCCACAGCACTGGGAGGGTAACATGCTATAAGTGGCTGCGACACCACCGGTCACATTCATAGCAAAAGCAAAACACGCAGGGTGGAATGCATTTCTGACAGCTAGTGGCAATGTTATCAGTGCACTCTCTGCATTAGGTACTGAAGATGAGCCCAGTGAAATGGTACTTAGAGGATGTAAGGCGTTGGTCTGCCAGCTGTATAATACATACAGGCAAAGGACGGTGGGCTCACTTCCTGGCACTGAAGGCTAATCAGGGGATTGAAAAACTTCCACCATACAAAGTGTCATTCTTGAACATACAAGAAGAGCACATCTGCAATGTAGAATTTGGCAGAAGGTTCCGGTTGCTATATCATGAAAACTTGAGGCCACTAAACTGGGTTGGTCACGTGAAACAAATAATGAGCTCATGCCAGTTCTCTCGCGACATCCTCCAGTACCAGAATGATTAGTGCAGTTAGTTAAGTGTTGCTGTAGTAAAGGTCAATGTCGTGGACGCTGCACATGTAGACAGAACAATGTCGATTGCACTGAATTATGTCTGTCTGTCTGTGTGTGTATGTAAATTCAACTTGGAAAATTGTACATACATTGCACAGGTTACATATGATTCATACTCAGACTTTGAATCGGAGATGGAAGATGGTTGGCTTTTAAGAAACATTACCTCCATGTTATTACAGTCATTGCTCAGGTATGCCTCAACAGTATAACAAAAATTGTACTGCTCATCTTATATCACGCTATATATATATATATAAATATATATATATATATATAATATATATATATATATATATATATATATATATATATATATATATATATATATATATATATATATATATATATATATATATATATATATATATATATATATATATATATATATATATATATATATATATATATATATATATATATATATATATATATATATATATGAATATATATATATATATATATATATATATATATATATATATATATATATATATATATATGAATGAATATATATATATATATATATATATATATATATATATATATATATATATATATATATAAATATATAAATATATATATATATATATATATATATATATATTTATATATATATACATATAGAGAGAGAGAGATAGAGAGAGAGAGAGAGAGAGAGAGAGAGAGAGAGAGAGAGAGAAAAAAAAATAGCAACAGGATGCATTTAATCCAAGGAGGAGTGCTCATAGCAACAGGATGCATTTAATCCAAGGAGTGCTCAATGTAAAACATAGCATAACAATAACGAATTGGGTCGAACTATCCTAACCCATCTTCTGATTACATTTATATCTCTCAATATGCAGACGACTTGGCTGTCTAATCGTCGGCCAATAATATTCTTGCCGCAAGAGACGACTTGCAATACTATATTAACCTACTTCAATGCTGGTGCAGCAAGTGGAGATTATTCCTTAACCCTTCTAAATCACAATCTATTGTTTTCTCTCGTCGCCGTCCTGTTTTAATCCCAATCTTAGTTTTTAACGATACCGTAATTCCAAACTATAATTCAGTTAAGTTCTTGGGTATCACGTTTGATACTAGATTTAATTTTAAGCAGCATTTTGAAAGTTTGATGAAGGAGCTAAAAATCCGCACTTCCCAATTATTTACTGAGAGAGAGAGTTGAACACACAATTACAATGACGGGGTCGTCGCCTGCGTGTTCGGTTATGATAGTACAAATGCTATCACGAAACGCTTAATACGACCCGGACGAGAACACAGGTACGACGTACGGACAGACATAACATCGACAACCAAGTCAATGTCCACGGCCTTTGATAAGCAGTTGTGGTGCACTGGCGTGTCTACCCACCCCAGAATTGAACCCGGGGCCTCGTGGTCTGTAGACAGGTATGATAACCGCTACACCACAGTAGGTAGATAATTAATTATTTACTGTTTGTGGGACAGCTTATAATCCAAGAGCTTCATCGTCTTCAACCTTAATTTTAAACACTAGTCTTATTCGTTCACTCATTGATTACTCATTTATTGTTTTCCCTCTACTCTCCAAAAGTAACCGTTGTAAATTAGAGCAAATTCAAATTAATGCTTTAAAAATTATTTTTCACATACCTCGTTGGGTTTCACCAATTGTACTTATTGATCTTCACTCTCTTCCCAGCGTTCAATCACGGATTGATTCACTTCTTAAAAATTACTGTAAAAACCGCTTAGAAACTGATAATCACTTTATAAAAACCTGTATTTTTGAAGAACAGTTGATCCTCTCGAATTTCATTGAGCCTAGCGTTAAAGGTCCGTTTTCGGTGACTCTTATTTAGTTTTCCTTGGCCTAGCCTAGTCATTCTTCTCATATTTTTATTCTATTTGGTGTTATTCCCATGTTCCACCCTGGGAATTGTTGGTATGGTGTTTATTTATAGTTACCATTTGTAGTTTTCCTGAGGTGGGGTGGCTCTGAAACGACTCCTTTGTGTTCACGTTTACTTGTGTGTCCCCTGGCTGTTGTCAGGTTTGTGTTTATTCGTGTGGCCTTTGGCTACCCTTATCCGTGCTCATTCCTCGTTCAATTTTTGCGCTTGTAAAATGTTTGTTAGACTTTGTAGCACGGCCTGCAGCTGTGGAACCCAGTCATTAAACTAAGTCAGTTTCGTTCGTTTGGGTCGAACTAAGCCTCTGCTACACAATTTTTACACGACAAATTTATTTTGTAAGAGTACAATAGTACCTCACTCATCGGGTGTATGTGATCGACTGAAGACAAGGATTATAGGATACAGGTTACAATAGCTATGGAGGTCAATGAGGCGTGCCTTAGTATCAGTTTTTTTGTGTGTTTTTTTCTGTTGTTGGAATTTAATAAGAATTTGGTAAAGTGTCTACAAGTGGACATTAATTCAGATCTCGTATTAAGCGAAGATTCACAGGGTTTGTATATTAAGTAAACTTTTTCAATTAAAAAAAAAATGCAACGTTTAGTTGCATTACTATATGGTCTAGCACGTTTTAAAACTTTCCATTTTATATCATATTCTTTGTTCTTATCCTTGAGTGACCAGATATATTTGCTGAGTTGTGTATCTTTTCTTTTGTGTTGGTGGACAAAAGAACTTTCATGATGATCATATCTAGTTTTAAAATCTGTTGCACAAAGTCCGACATAGGTCTCAGTTTCGCCGCTATTCTTTGTTGTGACGACTGCTTGGTAGACTAAGCCTTCTTCCTTGCATCTATCATTCACTGGGCAATGCTCTTTTCCCCTACAGTTGCATTGTTTAGATGAGGGTTTCATTTGGGTGGTAATTATTGATTTGTTATGGGCGTCAATTATGTTTTTCATGCTTGGCATACAACTGTAACTAGTTTAACTCTGTTCCTGTTGAAAATTTTATGCAGTAAATTAGATGGTGGAAATTCCTCGTCTAAGATTTCAAAATCTTCACAATTTTCGAAAAATCTTCAAAAATATTAATCTTCGCCCAAAACGAGATCTGAATAAAAGTCCACTTGTAGACACTCTACCAAATTCTTATTACATTCCAAAAAAAGAAGCACAAAGATAAACTTTGTATTTTTTTAATATTTTTTTATAACAGCGACCCTCAGTAGGGCCGCCGGCGAGTTTATGGGGTCCAAACAGAAATCTGTCGGGATGCTGCACAGCTATGATTGGCAAACAACCCTCATCGCCTGTTGTTGTATATCCGTGAAGTTCCATCCCTGCATGGTGAGCCTGTGGTTGTTTATGTATTCGTACATCGCCTGAAGGGTCACCCTAGTTACCGCAGGGTCTTCTGTCGGTTCTAAATGGGAGTCAAATATCTTGGGGGCGTGGGCTTCCTCCAGATGACACTCAGGGGAAAAAATCTTCTCATTACAGCCGGGAATTCTACACCGCTGAATTTGTCTCCCTCCATACATCCTGTGATTTCTGGTCCCTGGGCTGCCTTAGTGTGCGTTGTAGGGGCTCACGTGACCTTTTCTCCTCCCCAAGCTTTCTTCGCCTGCACTCCAAGGAATGCTGTGTTACCTTTCTCTCCCTGTTTCGCCTTGTCGGTGACCTTGATCACGAGTTATTCTTGGCTTGGCCTGGCCGAGTTCCAGAATGTCATTGACCTCACTAGTCTGTCAGAGGAAAGACCTGAGGCAGTGGCCACCTCGCCAGTCCTTTGTTTCTTCTCCCATTGGCAAAATTGCTGAGTTGCTCGCTCTCCACGAACGCTTGGAAGGGTTTGCTCCCCCAGAACGCTGCTTTCTTTAGCTTTTCATCCATGTCTTACCGAATTTGACAAGAGATTCGAAGGAGCCTAACTGCCGGAAACATTGCAGGCAAAATTCCAGAGTGAAATCCAACAGTGCGTCTTTCTTTTCATGTGATGTCCATCTCGCTGCATCGGCATAACTAGAGAATGTTTGTTTAAACAGGCTCCAGCTTGACTTACGGTCAAATTTTAGAATTGTATGGGACTGTTGATGGCCTATACATACCCGAATTTCTTCTATACATGCCAAATTGAAACTCGTCATGATACTGGTCTACCTCAGCCCCGATGGGGCTCTTCCCCGTTTTCTTTATCGCAATAACGCCGTGAGAGCTGTGTACGAGGCTGGAATCTGTCATCATAATTACTATTGGTACGGCGACGTCGGACACTATGTGCCTGTATGCCTGTGATCTGTGGTAGTCAATGTCATAATCCTCGTCATCACGTTCCACTCTCCCCATGTTGGGTCTCCAATTGCTATGCCGACTGCGTCGTGGCAAGAAATATTATGGATAATCGAATACATCCTGTGGAGGCGTACCGCTTATGTCATCCAGCTCGTCATCCAATTCTCCATATATATTTGTGCATCATATATATATATGCATCATATATATATATATATATATATATATATATATATATATATATATATATATATATATATATATATATATATATATATATATATATATATATATATATATATATATTTATATATATATATATATATATATATATATATATATATATATATATATATATATATATATATATATATATATATATATAAATATATATTATATATATAAATATATATTTATATATATATATATATATATATATATATATATATATATATATATATATATATATATATATATATATATATATATATATATTATATATATATATATATATATATATATATATATATATATATATATATATATATATATATATATATATATAATATATATATATATATATATATATATATATATATATGTATATATATATATATATATATATATATATATATATATATATATATATATATATATATATATATATATATATATATATATATATGTATATATATATATATATATATATATATATATATATATATATATATATATATACATATAGGTGTGTGTGTGTATGTATGTATGTATGTATGTGTAAATGTATGTGTGTGTGTATGTGTGTGTGTATGTATGTATTTATGTATGCATGTATGTACGGTTTAGACCCACTGATGACATTTGTATGTTTACACATGACACACACAACCGACGGATGACGTCCTCTGTTGTTTTTAGATCTAAAAATGGCTGTTTTCCAAAACTTTTAGGACTAAAACACTACTCTAGTTTTTGCATTTCGGTACATGCCACCTCTTACAGTCTTAGATATGATAAGTTGGAAATAAGTGTGTAACCTAATTTCCTAATACCGCCATTCCATGTGTGTATGTTGTACATTGATTAATCACCAGTTATATAGGATTACGCCCACGTCATCAGTACTGTAGAATCCGTGTGTTGGAATATGAGAATAGAAACAAAAATGGTTCATCTACCTACTGTGGTGTAGCGGTTATCATACCTGTCTACAGACCACGAGGCCCCGGGTTCTATCCTAAGGTGGGTAGACACGCCAGTGTACCACAACTGGTTATCAAAGGCCGTGGACATTGACTTGGTTGTCGATGTTATGTCTGTCCGTACGTCGTACCTGTGTTCTCGTCCGGGTCGTATTAAGCGTTCCGTGATAGCATTTGTACTATCATAAACGAGTACGCAGGCGACGACCCCGTCATTGTAATTGTGTGTTAAACTCTCTCTCTCTCTCGGTTGTTAGCAATTTCAAAATCCAACGAAAAATATATAATACAAAAAAAAATCGGACTCCCTGGTCCATCATCAGGTGCAAAACAGCAAGTGAGAAATAACCAACTTAAAACTACTTAAAGAAATTGAAACTTGAGAGAAAAGCTATGTCCTTATCTAAACCGTGTATGTGGGAGCCAATTTGAGGATAAGTTGGGTTTCTGTTAGGATTCTTTTTTAATGCTCTTTGAAATGATCCCGGATTATGGTAAACCCGAGGCAATCAATACTATGATTAAAATGTTGGCTTACTGGACAGCCAGTTCTTTTGAGGCCGTTACTGCTTTTGTGATAATTAAACCGTGCACGAAAAGGGGTAGAGGTTTGACCTATGTTTTGGGTATTGGGGCAAAGGGAGTAGGTTAAAAAATAAATGACATGGGGACTATCACATGTGAAGGGAACCTGATGGCCTCCACCCATTCATTCTGAAATCTACAGCTGACACCTTATGCAAACCTTTATCCATCATCATCTTCCAAAATTCCATGGACTTCATGGACCTCCAATATATATGGAAACAAGAAAATGTATCGGAAATTTACACAAAAAAAGGAGAAAAATCCGATCCTGGAAGCTACAGGCCGATAAGCCTTATATGTATTTTGTGTAAGGTGATGGAATCAATCCTGAGAGATGCCATGATGAATCAACTTACTAAGCCCAAAGCAATTTGGCTTTGTTAGTGGATGATCAGTCCAATTACTTCTTCTGCTAAACCAATGGACAGAGGTTCTTGACAATGTTACCAGAATAGATGTTATTTATATGAATTTAAAAAAAAAAAAGCTTTCGACTCGGTACTACATATGCGTCTTCTTTCAAAACTAAATTCCTATAGCATTACAGATCCACTGGATTAAGTCTTTCCTTATTGGCCGTCAGCAAAAAGTACAGATACATGGATCTTCATCTAAATGACAAGTAGTAACCAGTAGTATTCCACAAGGCTGTATCCTTGGACCAATCCTGTTTTTACTCTATAAATATTACCTCCCATATTCTGTCTCATCAAATGTCTTCATGTTCGCTGATGACACAAAAATATACAGGCCAATCATAAACAACATGGATATAAGTATCCTTTAAGATGACCTACACGCCCTGCAAGACTGGTCCTCCAAATGGCTACTGAGCCTTTAATTAATAAGTGTAAAGTCATGACAGTGGGCAGGACGTCTCCAAACCACATCACTAACTACACTCTGATGTCTTGGCAGACTATCCATTACAAGCCAAACTACTAGTCCACTGTATCGAAGAGAAAAACCTTTATCTTTGTGTGATATTCAACAACAACCTCGCATTCAAAAATCATATTTACACCATGCGGATCAATAAGGCCAACAAAATTCTTGGTATTATCCGATATATGCAGGATATATGGTCTGGTCTCCATCTAGAAAGGGCTACATTGAAGACATCGAAAGAGTTCAAGGTCGAGCAACCAAACTTCTCCCAATATGAGCTACACCGACCGTCTCAAACACCTTGATCTGCTCACCCTCGTCTACTGCCGCGGTTTGTTTGTACATGATCCTCCCTTGCGGGAACTCGGCAAGACTCCTATATGGAGCATTAGACGCCAAGCTATAGCCTGCATAGCAAATGCCAGTCTCGTGCGACCGGACGGACCGGGACGTGATATGATAGAGACATACAAATTTATCCACCAAGTCCGATCCAAGAGTCTGCAGCTTTCTGCCACTCTATCACTCTAATCGTACAAGGGGTCACAACTGCAAGCTTTTAATTCAACCAGCCAACTCCAACGTTAAAAGAAAAAACTTTTCTTTACGTATAACTGAAATCTGGAACAACCTACCAACTAGTGTTGTCAACGCACCAAGTGTCAAGTCATTTGAATCTAGATTAGATCAAAGTTGGTCAGATATCAGTCTAAAGTATGATCACTGTGCTGATTTTAAGTTCTCAGAGTTTAAGTCCCTTACTAGAAGTGACAAAGACGGAGAGCTGGGTACAGAGGCTTTAACCTAACAAACCCAGTAGACCTTGTAAAAATACCTGCAAGAATAATTTTGTACTTTGTACTAGCTATACGCTCTACAACCAAATGACGTCACAATCTCAGGCAATATGTTCAGATTACCTGCAGACTGAAGGAACGAAATTTTGAACGTTTAACTTCTATGTTTCAGTTTTCTGCCGTAAAATTAACTATAATCTTTTTTTACAATGTCAACGAATACCAAAAGAATAGTATATGTTGGTAAGTTTTCTTATTATTAAGTAGTTTTCTAGTCTTGTTACAACAATTTTATTAGGCCGAAACAGTGAGACAGAACAAGAAATTACCAACGTATGCCTAACGTTAGGCCTATGCCCTAAAGTAAGGTTAAATACCCACACCAGTTATGCGATTTTATTCTTTATTTGAAATTCAACAAATAAGCTGTAGCCTGGCTAGGCCTATTCTCGAGGTTGGATTCGACGTAACTGTGTACGAGCTCAGTGCGGTTTTGCTAAGTTGGAGGGGAAACTTTATCATTACAGTCAATGGGATATTTTTTTTATGAATACTTGTGTCGCCTTAGCCAGTCACTCAGCGAAAATTAATGGTAACGTTAGGCCTAGGGCCTATTCATTTATGTTGGAAACTATATAGGCTAATACACAACCTATTTGAAGGAAAATACATTCTGTCTAGTATTTCTTGAAAAGTGATAAAAAAATATGTTTTTCTCCTATTGACTGCAATGATAAATCTTATTTGGATATCAAGATGGCATTTTTTAAGTTCATTGACTCAGAATAAAAATGAATAATCCTGTAATTTCATCAGTTTGCTGCTAGCTTCAAGCAAGAAATAGACAATACAATAAGTATCTTTATAATCTGCGATATGTTATTAATGTTACTTGCTCTGTCTTGGGAAGAAATTATGGCTTAAGAATAAGTTGGTTCAACTAAAACTAAGTAAAACCTCCATCGCAAAGGATGAGGGACAGATAAGATGCAGCAATCAGAGTTTTAGCTTCTTTGTTTCTGTTGAATAAAAGTACTGAGAAATAGAATACCCCCACCCTTTGCAATAAAATGTTTATAGATTAGCAATAATTTGAGGCTGGTGGAGAGGCTGTCGTAATTGCCGGCAGGGCATGGGGAAACGGCTTTGCGTGTGAGTAAAATTACAGCCTGGGTTAAATTCCCCATTATTTTCATGGCATTGAATTTGATTTTATTCCTATTGGCCCAGTTTCAAACTGCGTGTTTCATTTTTTTGTCTAAACTATGTATTTGGTCAAATGTACATGTACAGTAATAGGGGCCTTGCAACGTTTATTGTTGCTAAACGATATGTTTGAACTTTGGTCAATCATCATTTTATTTCTTCGTCTTTCAAAATAATTTGGTTTGAAAGAAAACAAGCCAAACAAAGGGGCTTTTGTTGAAAATGAGTTGTCATGAGGGACTTATTTATATACACACCCAAAAATTGATGGTCACAAGTTTGCACTTAGCGGGGCTAAAAAGAGTATTTTATGATAGCGGGACTAAAAGGAGTATTTTATGATAGCGGGGCTAAAAGGGGTATTTTATGATAGTGGGGCTAAAAGAAGTATTTTATGATAGCGGGGCTAAAAAAAGTATTTTATGATAGCGGGACTAAACGGAGTATTTTTTCCACTTATATGTATATATTTATATACATACATACATACATACATACATACATATATATATATATATATATATATATATATATATATATATATATATATATATATATATATATATATATATATATATATATATATATATATATATATATATATATATATATATATATATATATATACATATATATATATATATATATATATATATATATATATATATATATATATATATATATATATATATATATATATATATATATATATATATATATATATATATATATATATATATATATTTATATGCATATATATATATATATATATATATATATATATATATTTATATATATATATATATATATATATATATATATATACATATATATATATATATATATATATATATACATACATATATATATATATATATATATATATATATATATATATATATATATATATATATATATATATATATATATATATATATATATATATATATATATATATATATATACATATATATGTACATACATATATATATATATATTATATATATATATATATATATATATAATTATATATATAATATTTTTGATTTATGTTAATATGTTTCATTTCAAGTATGACTTCAATACTGTAAGAGTGAAGAAAGTGATTTTGTTCTTCAAAATTTGTAACATCATATCCCGATCAGATATTTGGCGCTTTCTGAAAGTACATGCACATGCATGGGATAACTCCACAAGTTTGCACAAATAACAATTTGTCTATCTCAGTGTTCCTTTTTAAGTTTGGGCTGCTTTTAAAGTTTTCAATGATTTCCTCAGTGACGGTCACCAAGGCTTTAAACAGATCTCTATAAATTAGCCCAATTGACTGCACAGTTTTGTTAAACTTCTTAGCACTGTATGATGCACATCTTCATGAAGTTTGTATGGAAATTTGTGTCTTTGTAGACTCATGCTGCTTGATTTTCCTTTGTTATTTTTTCCAAAAGTTGTAGTGTTGTAATAAGCCATTGATATCATAATCCATACAAACAAGTTGATATACAAATATTAAAAACTTTTGGGAATTCTGAAATATTAGGAGTTTAGCTTCATGAAGTTATTTTAAACCTGATTGAAATTAATTAACTAAACTTATTTTATAGATGAGTGATCAAAGTAGAAATAGTTGCAGCATTTAAAGTGCTTATCAAATTGATTTGAACTTATTTTCATTAATAAAATGGCAGAATATATGTATTCACATACTGAGGTAAATTCAATCATAGGAGATTTCTTCGTTTGTTTTTTCCTTGTTTGACAAGAAAAAATATCACCTTTAAACCTTTATACATACTTGCTATATTATGATAGCAGGGCTTAAAGGAGTATTTTATGATTGTGGAGCTAACAGGAGTATTTTACGATAGCGGGGCTAAAAGAAGTATTTTATGATAGCAGGGCTAAAAGGAGTATTTCATAATAGCTGGGCTAAAAAGAGTATTTTAGGATAGCGGGGCTGAAAGGAGTATTTTATGATAGCGGGGCTAAAAGGAGTATTTTATGATAGCGGGGCTAAAAAAAGTATTTTATGATAGCGGGACTAAAAGGAGTATTTTATGATAGCGGGGCTAAAAGGAGTATTTTATGATAGCGGGGCTAACAGAAGTATTTTATGATAGAGGGGCTAAAAAGAATATTTTATGATAGCAGGATTAAAAGGAGTTTTTTATGATTGCGGGGCTAAAAGGAGTATTTTATGATAGCGGGGCTAAAAGAAGTTTTTTATGATAGCGGGGCTAAAAAGAGTATTTTATGATAGCGGGACTTAAAACGAGTATTTTATGATAGCGGGACTAAAAGGAGTATTTAATGATAGCTGGGTTAAAAGGAGTATTTTATGATAGTGGGGATAATAGAAGTATTTTATGATAGCAGGGCTAAAAGAAGTATTTTATGATAGCAGGGCTAAAAGAAGTATTTTATGATAGCAGGGCTAAAAGAGTATTTTATGATGGCGGGCTAAAAAGAGTATTTTATGATAGAGGGGCTAAGAGGAGTATTTTATGATAGCGGGGCTAAAAGAAGTATTTTATGATAGAAGGGATAAAAGAAGTATTTTATGATAGCGGGGCTTAAAAGAGTATTTTATGATAGCGGGTCTAAAAGAAGTATTTTATGATAGCAGGGCTAAAAGGAGTATTTTATGATAGTGGGGCTAAAAAGAGTATTTTATGATAGCGGGGCTAAAAGGAGTACTTTATGTAAGAGGGGCTTAAAAGAGTATTTTATGATAGCGGGGCTAAAAGGAGTATTTCAGTACTCGGATGTGCCTGTCTTGTACAATAGAGGCCAAAAAGACAAAGAATCTGGGAAGGAATTTTGTAATATCATTTTCAGTGCAGTAGATATCAAGTGTGCTTTGCCATCAATTAACCTTTCCAGCTTAAGGAATAGGCCACACCTACCATAGTAATGTAGTAACTAGGTGGGAAAAAGAAACCTTAATTTCGCAATCATGCATGACCAATGCACTGACATTTAGATGCTCATTCAACCTTCTGCAAGTTTTGCTTCATTTATGGCACTTCTCCGGATCTTTCAAGTTTTCAGCAAAAGAAATAAGCAAAATTCTGTTTGCTTACTGTTGTGGATCATTTTTGTTCACCATATTGCTGTCACTCAGCCTGTGTGTACAGAAACTTGTTTTTAACATTATATGCATTTAAAACATGAGCACGCCGTTAGCTAGCTGTACCGTTCCAGTATTGCATATGATGTTTGCTCACACATAGTTATGCAGATTTTGTTGCTAGGCAAATTCGTTGTGGTGATTGGTTCAAACAAGCTGCCAGTCATCAAACCCAGAGAGGTTAATTGTTAAAGATATTCTCCATATTCTATTAAAATATATTAAACAGAGATCCATTCACCTTTTGTTTGCTGAAACAGGTGGGTTAGCAGAGGAAGTGGATGAGAAGATTCTGCATGCTGCCTTCATTCCGTTTGGTGATGTCATGGACATTCAAATTCCTCTTGATTATGACACTGAGAAACACAGAGGGTTTGCATTCATCGAGTTTGAACTTGCTGGGGTGAGCATGACACACAGTTGAACAATGGTTTCACTCATCGTCTATGGACATGAAGAGGCAACTTTAAAATCTAAATTGCTTCAAAAAATTTTAAAGCAGCTGCCGGCCGAAATGTGAAGGCCGTTTTTTTCTTGAATTCTAAGAAAATTTCAACACACTTTTTAAATGTTCAAATTATATCATAATCACTTCTTATGAATAATTCAGTAATCTTTCAACAACACAGTCACACAAGTATAACAAATTAGAGACTTGTGTTATCTTTTGGACTGAGATGTCCTTTAAGAGCCATTGGAATAACAAAAAGTTTTATGAAAACTGGTCAAAAATTGGTCAGTTATAGCTTTTTCAATTTTTAGCCTGAACAAGCAATTTTTTCCACAAATTTTTAATGTACTGTATATATACTATATGATTAGACAGTCTGCATTTTCTTATTTTCTAATTCCCTCATTCATGATTTATCTACAAGACTAAATATATTATTTGAAGAAGAGCAAAAATTTCAGACTGAGTGACTTTTAACATCAATTAAAATCTACATGTACAACTGTAATAGGTACAAATACCCCTTATACCCCATCATCTCCCTTATCCCCTTATTCTGCATTGTCATTGTTAATGGCTTAAATTTTAAAGAAATTGTTTAAAGAATAACATGAAGATTTCAAGCTGTCTTCCCAGTCCAAAAGATCAAAACAAATTGCATTTATTTGTTAAAGAGTTTGTCAGCCATAAGCTGCATTTTTAAAATTATTATTATTAAAAAAAAATTGTAAGCCTTAAAACTTCATTTTACCCAAAAAAACCTCAAATTTGAAAGATTAATAGGTACCAAATAAAAAGTTATACAGACCCCTAGCTTGATTTAAAAGGAGCAGGGTGCTAGACTTGTTGAGGTGCACATTAATGCTCTCGCTAAGCGCTGCATCTTCTCGGCGTGGAGTTCAGGGACCCCCTTAAGGCTCAATCCCATGGTGAAAAAGCTCTGAGATTTTAGCTATAATCATACCTCAGAATAAAACTATTCTGACTGATATTGATTCTAAAGGACCATTCATGAGTCAAACGGGACAATTGCTTACTGTGTTCTGTATCCATGTAAGGTATTTCATTTATGAGGTTAATTAATATTATTAAGTAAAAAAAAACATAATAAAAAAAAATCCTTTTTCTTTTTTCTTTTCATGAGTGCAGGGCAGACCCCAGTGGGCAGGGTGGACCCCCAAGGGGAATGGTGAGCCTTTGTAGGGACAGGGTGGGCCGCCCCTGTAAAACAGCAAAGCTAGGGGTCTGGTTATACTGTATGTAATTGATTAACAGAGAGGTCTTATATTAATTTGTTGTTTGTCTTGTAAAAGTAGTTGACTCATTTCAACTTTTCCTTTCTCTTTTTGTCAGGATGCTGCTGCAGCCATTGATAACATGGTAAGATTATTAGATGTTTTTTTTTCTTTCCAAAATGTAACAGGGAAGGACAATTCACTAGTCACACGCTGCCTCAAAAAACCATAAGTCTTAAATGAGGAGGTAAACTATTTTTCAAGGTTTTCCTGTGGGACAATCAGTTTTGTAACAGAAGTTGTATTTGTAGAAAAAAGTTTTGAAGACAAAAGGATATGCTATACAACCATATGTAATGGGTCATCAGTGTTGGATGCAGAAATTGTGTTTGAGTTGATTTGTTAGTGTCAGCTTCATTATTATTGTATGGCATGGTAATGGATTAGTCCAACACAAATTCATCTTTTATGAACAGGAACATAAAATAAACAACAAGGAAGCAATCCATGGAGTTGCTGATCTTATCACCTTAAGCATAAAACAAAGAGTTGGTACATCATTGCCCCCTTGGAGTTTAAAGTGGTACTAAATTGTACAAACTACCATATTATTACCACCTAAAATCACATTTATTTGACCTTTGAACCTAATCACCAGACCAACATCTCAAATTTTTTGGCATTTATCTTACCCTACTATATGACACCACCCATGCTCAGATCATTCTTACCATTCCAAAACTATGAGAGAAATGGTTCAAAGGGGTCACTATAGCTTTTTGACCTTTGAACTTTTGACCCCAGAGTTTATGGGGATACAAGTTCATATAGCACAACATGATGCAAACATAGGATTGGTATAGGTCTTGCACTTATGGAATTTAAAGTGGTACAAAAATGTACAAATTAGTGCATAGTTACCCCCTAAAATAATTGACCTCTGACCCTTGACCCTAATCACTGAAACAACTTCTGAATTTTTTCACATTTATCATATCCTACTGTATGACACCATTCATGCTCACGTCACAATTAACATTCCATAACTATAGGGGGAAATGGTGAAAAGTGGTCAATAGCTCTTTGACCTTTTGACCCCATAGTCTACGGCCCACAAATTCATGTACTAAGGTATCATGGAACAACATAGGCTTGGTATAGGTCTTGTCCTTTTTTATTTTAAACAGCACAACATTTTGCATAAAAAGCACATTTGACATTTCATTTTCAATTATTTTAGATTTTTGTTAAAATGCTAAACCCTACCTCACCTATACAATTTGTAAAGATACCAAGTAATTCCTTCAAAAGATACAGCCACCACTAAAAACTTGTTTCATTTGACCTTTGACCCCCAAAACCTTGGGGAAAAATGTTCTGGACCAGGGATACCGTCCACTAATACCCGTCTACCAATTTGGTTCATGTGTGTATTACAGTTGTTGAGTTATAAGTGGCACAAAATATATGCGCACACACACACACAGACAGATACAAAAATCACCCAATTTTGTCCCATTTCAAAAACCTATGACCCCTAATATGAGGTCATCATATGAGACCCCTGTTGGGTCCCACCAACCCCTCTAATATCAAGGGGGTGGCCATGTAGTGTAGGAGGTATAGGCAGTTTTTTGCCTATACAGCAAAGTGACTACAATATCTCATCCCCACATAAATGTATATGTGGGTGATGAGATAAAAATGTGAAGAAAGTATGTGCAAATCTTATTCCATTGATATTCAAATTAAAGTTGTTTCATAAATTCATCTGTGAAGAAATGACTGAAAGCAGACTTGTTTTGACATCACATCCTAACATTCCTCAACAATCTTTTGTGTATTTTATTGCACAAGTTCCTGAGAATTTGTGGCTTGTCAGTTGGATATTCCAGAAAAGTACCAAAATAGAATCTATTAAAGTAGCTATGATGTGCCTCCTGAATACATTTTGAAGAAATGTACAATAAGTAAATATATTGAATTAATCTTCCATATAAGTACAGTAACAATGTTAAGAAAGTATTGAAAGATAGGATGTCATTTTTCTGCAGTGGACATTTTCACTCATTTTCAGACAAATTTGTTACATCTTTGAAATTCAACATCTCATGAATGAAACATGATGTTAAATTACATATAGCTTCTTCCCAGGTTGTTGTATTGACCTCTATTATACAGGCTGGGATGTTTTTATTGATGGTCAGTACTGGGATGTTTTAATTGATGGTCAGTGCTGTGATGTTTTTATTGATGGTCAGTGCTGGGATGTTTTTATTGATGGTCAGTGCTGGAATGTTTTTATTGATGGTCAGTGCTGGGATGTTTTTATTGATGGTCAGTACTGGGATGTTTTAATTGATGGTCAGTACTGGGATGTTTTTAATGATGGTCAGTGCTGGGATGTTTTAATTGATGGTCAGTGCTGGAATGTTTTTAATGATGGTCAGTGCTGGAATGTTTTTATTGATGGTCAGTGCTGGAATGTTTTTAATGATGGTCAGTGCTGGGATGTTTGTATCGATGGTCAGTGCTGGGATGTTTTTATTGATGGTCAGTGCTGGGATGTTTGTATCGATGGTCAGTGCTGGGATGTTTTTATTGATGGTCAGTGCTGGGATGTTTTTATTGATGGTCAGTGCAGGGATGTTTTTATTGATGGTCAGTGCTGGGATGTTTTTATTGATGGTCAGTGGTGGGATGTTTTTAATAATGGTCAGTGGTGGGATGTTTTTATTGATGGTCAGTGCTGGGATGTTTTAATTGATGGTCAGTGCAGGGATGTTTTTATTGATGGTCAGTGCTGGGATGTTTTTTATTGATGGTCAGTGCTGGGATGTTTATATTGATGGTCAGTGCTGGAATGTTTTTATTGATGGTCGGTGCTGGGATGTTTTTATTGATGGTCGGTGCTGGGATGTTTTAATTGATGGTCAGTGCAGGGATGTTTTTATTGATGGTCAGTGCTGGGATGTTTTTTTATTGATGGTCAGTGCTGGGATGTTTTAATTGATGGTCAGTGCTGGAATGTTTTTATTGATGGTCAGTGCTGGGATGTTTTTATTGATGGTCAGTGCTGGAATGTTTTTATTGATGGTCAGTGCTGGAATGTTTTTATTGATGGTCAGTGCTGGAATGTTTTTATTGATGGTCAGTGCTGGAATGTTTTTATTAATGGTCAGTGGTGGGATGTTTTTATTGATGGTCAGTGCTGGGATGTTTTAATTGATGGTCAGTGCAGGGATGTTTTTATTGATGGTCAGTGCTGGGATGTTTTTTATTGATGGTCAGTGCTGGGATGTTTATATTGATGGTCAGTGCTGGAATGTTTTTATTGATGGTCGGTGCTGGGATGTTTTTATTGATGGTCGGTGCTGTGATGTTTTTTTTTTATTGATGGTTAGTACTGGAATGTTTTTATTGATGGTCAGTGCTGGGATGTTTTTTATTGATGGTCAGTGCTGGGATGTTTATATTGATGGTCGGTGCTGGAATGTTTTTATTGATGGTCGGTGCTGGGATGTTTTTATTGATGGTCGGTGCTGGGATGTTTTTTTTATTATTGATGGTTAGTACTGGAATGTTTTTATTGATGGTCAGTGCTGGGATGTTTTTATTGATGGTCGGTGCTGGGATGTTTTTTTTTATTGATGGTCAGTGCTGGAATGTTTTTAATTGATGGTCAGTGCTGGGATGTTTTTTTTTATTGATGGTCAATGCTGGGATGTTTTTATTGATAGTTAGTGCTGGGATTTTTTTTTTTATTGATGGTCAATGCTGAAATGTTTTTATTGATGGTCAGTGCTGGGATGTTTTTATTGATGGTCGGTGCTGGGATGTTTTTATTAATGGTCAGTGCTGGGATGTTTTTATTGATGGTCAGTGCTGGAATGTTTTTATTGATGGTCAGTGCTGGAATGTTTTTATTGATGGTCAGTGCTGGGATGTTTTTATTAATGGTCAGTACTGGAATGTTTTTATTGATGGTCAGTGCTGGAATGTTTTTATTGATGGTCAGTGCTGGAATGTTTTAATTGATGGTCAGTGCTGGAATGTTTTTATTAATGGTCAGTGCTGGGATGTTTTTATTGATGGTCAGTGCTGGAATGTTTGTATTGATGGTCAGTGCTGGGATGTTTTTATTGATGGTCAGTGCTGGGATGTTTTTATTGATGGTCAGTGCTGGAATGTTTGTATTGATGGTCAGTGCTGGGATGTTTTTATTGATGGTCAGTACTGGGATGTTTTAATTGATGGTCAGTACTGGGATGTTTTTAATGATGGTCAGTGCTGGGATGTTTTAATTGATGGTCAGTGCTGGAATGTTTTTAATGATGGTCAGTGCTGGAATGTTTTTATTGATGGTCAGTGCTGGAATGTTTTTAATGATGGTCAGTGCTGGGATGTTTGTATCGATGGTCAGTGCTGGGATGTTTTTATTGATGGTCAGTGCTGGGATGTTTTTATCGATGGTCCGTGCTGGGATGTTTTTATTGATGGTCAGTGCTGGGATGTTTTTATTGATGGTCAGTGCAGGGATGTTTTTATTGATGGTCAGTGCTGGGATGTTTTTATTGATGGTCAGTGGTGGGATGTTTTTAATAATGGTCAGTGGTGGGATGTTTTATTGATGGTCAGTGCTGGGATGTTTTAATTGATGGTCAGTGCAGGGATGTTTTTATTGATGGTCAGTGCTGGATGTTTTTTATTGATGGTCAGTGCTGGGATGTTTATATTGATGGTCAGTGCTGGAATGTTTTTATTGATGGTCGGTGCTGGGATGTTTTTATTGATGGTCGGTGCTGGGATGTTTTAATTGATGGTCAGTGCAGGGATGTTTTTATTGATGGTCAGTGCTGGATGTTTTTTTATTGATGGTCAGTGCTGGGATGTTTTAATTGATGGTCAGTGCTGGAATGTTTTTATTGATGGTCAGTGCTGGGATGTTTTTATTGATGGTCAGTGCTGGAATGTTTTTATTGATGGTCAGTGCTGGAATGTTTTTATTGATGGTCAGTGCTGGAATGTTTTTATTGATGGTCAGTGCTGGAATGTTTTTATTAATGGTCAATGGTGGGATGTTTTTATTGATGGTCAGTGCTGGGATGTTTTAATTGATGGTCAGTGCAGGGATGTTTTTATTGATGGTCAGTGCTGGGATGTTTTTTATTGATGGTCAGTGCTGGGATGTTTATATTGATGGTCAGTGCTGGAATGTTTTTATTGATGGTCGGTGCTGGGATGTTTTTATTGATGGTCGGTGCTGGGATGTTTTTTTTATTGATGGTTAGTACTGGAATGTTTTTATTGATGGTCAGTGCTGGATGTTTTTTATTGATGGTCAGTGCTGGGATGTTTATATTGATGGTCAGTGCTGGAATGTTTTTATTGATGGTCGGTGCTGGGATGTTTTTATTGATGGTCGGTGCTGGGATGTTTTTTTTTTTATTGATGGTTAGTACTGGAATGTTTTTATTGATGGTCAGTGCTGGGATGTTTTATTGATGGTCGGTGCTGGGATGTTTTTTTTATTGATGGTCAGTGCTGGAATGTTTTAATTGATGGTCAGTGCTGGGATGTTTTTTTTATTGATGGTCAATGCTGGGATGTTTTTATTGATAGTTAGTGCTGGATTTTTTTTTTTATTGATGGTCAATGCTGGAATGTTTTTATTGATGGTCAGTGCTGGGATGTTTTTATTGATGGTCGGTGCTGGGATGTTTTTATTAATGGTCAGTGCTGGGATGTTTTTATTGATGGTCAGTGCTGGAATGTTTTTATTGATGGTCAGTGCTGGAATGTTTTTATTGATGGTCAGTGCTGGGATGTTTTTATTAATGGTCAGTACTGGAATGTTTTTATTGATGGTCAGTGCTGGAATGTTTTTATTGATGGTCAGTGCTGGAATGTTTTAATTGATGGTCAGTGCTGGAATATTTTTATTAATGGTCAGTGCTGGGATGTTTTTATTGATGGTCAGTGCTGGAATGTTTTTATTGATGGTCAGTGCTGGAATGTTTTTATTGATGGTCAGTGCTGGAATGTTTTTATTGATGGTCAGTGCTGGAATGTTTTTATTAATGGTCAGTGCTGGGATGTTTTTATTGATGGTCGGTGCTGGAATGTTTTTATCAGTGGTGGGATGTTTTTATTGATGGTCAGTACTGGAATGTTTTTATTGATGGTCAGTGGTGGGATGTTTTTATTGATGGTCAGTGCTGGAATGTTTTTATTGATGGTCAGTACTGGAATGTTTTTATTGATGGTCAGTGCTGGGATGTTTTTATTGATGGTCGGTGCTGGGATGTTTTTTTTTATTGATGGTCAGTGCTGGAATTTTTTTAATGATGGTCAGTGCTGGAATGTTTTTATTGATGGTCAGTGCTGGGATGTTTTTTTTTATTGATGGTCAGTGCTGGGATGGGTTTTTTTTATTAATGGTCAGTGCTGGGATGTTTTTATTGATGGTCGGTGCTGGAATGTTTTTATCAGTGGTGGGATGTTTTTATTGATGGTCAGTACTGGAATGTTTTTATTGATGGTCAGTGCTGGGATGTTTTTATTGATGGTCAGTGCTGGGATGTTTTTATTGATGGTCGGTGCTGGGATGTTTTTATTGATGGTCAGTGCTGGAATATTTTTATTGATGGTCAGTGCTGGAATGTTTTTATTGATGGTCAGTGCTGGGATGTTTTTATTGATGGTCAGTGCTGGAATGTTTTTATTAATGGTCAGTGCTGAAATGTTTTTATTGATGTTCAGTGCTGGAATGTTTTTATTGATGGTCAGTGCTGGAATATTTTTATTGATGGTCAGTGCTGGAATGTTTTTATTAATGGTCAGTGCTGGAATGTTTTTATTGATGGTCAGTTGTGGAATGTTTTTATTGATGGTCAGTGCTGGGATGTTTTTATTGATGGTCAGTACTGGAATGTTTTTATTGATGGTCAGTGCTGGGATGTTTTTATTGATGGTCAGTGCTGAAATGTTTTAATTGATGGTCAGTGCTGGAATGTTTTTATTGATGGTCAGTGCTGGAATGTTTTTATTGATGGTCAGTGCTGGAATGTTTTTATTGCTGGTCAGTGCTGGAATGTTTTTATTAATGGTCAGTGCTGGGATGTTTTTATTGATGGTCGGTGCTGGAATGTTTTTATTAATGGTCAGTGGTGGGATGTTTTTATTGATGGTCAGTACTGGAATGTTTTTATTGATGGTCAGTGGTGGGATGTTTTTTATTGATGGTCAGTGCTGGAATGTTTTTATTGATGGTCAGTACTGGAATGTTTTTATTGATGGTCAGTGCTGGGATGTTTTTATTGATGGTCGGTGCTGGGATGTTTTTTTTTAATGATGGTCAGTGCTGGAATGTTTTTAATGATGGTCAGTGCTGGAATGTTTTTATTGATGGTCAGTGCTGGGATGGTTTTTTTTATTGATGGTCAATGCTGGGATGTTTTTATTGATGGTCAGTGCTGGGATGGTTTTTTTTTATTGATGGTCAATGCTGGGATGATTTTATTGATGGTCAGTGCTGGGATGTTTTTATTGATGGTCGGTGCTGGGATGTTTTTTTTTAATGATGGTCAGTGCTGGAATGTTTTTAATGATGGTCAGTGCTGGAATGTTTTTATTGATGGTCAGTGCTGGTATGGTTTTTTTTATTGATGGTCAATGCTGGGATGTTTTTATTGATGGTCAGTGCTGGGATGTTTTTATTGATGGTCAGTGCTGGAATGTTTTTATTGATGGTCAGTGCTGGAATGTTTTTATTGATGGTCAGTGCTGGAGTGTTTTTATTGATGGTCAGTGCTGGAATGTTTTTATTGATGGTCAGTGCTGGGATGTTTTTATTGATGGTCAGTGCTGGAATGTTTTTATTAATGGTCAGTGCTGGAATGTTTTTATTGATGGTCAGTGCTGGAATGTTTGTATTGATGGTCAGTGCTGGAATGTTTTTATTGATGGTCAGTGCTGGAATGTTTTTATTAATGGTCAGTGCTGGAATATTTTTATTGGTGGTCAGTGCTGGAATGTTTTTATTGATGGTCTGCTGGAATGTTTTTAATAATGGTCAATGCTGGAATGTTTTTATTGATGGTCAGTGGTGGGATGTTTTTATTGATGGTCAATGCTGGAATGTTTTTATTGATGGTCAGTGCTGGAATGTTTTTATTGATGGTCAGTGCTGGGATGTTTTTATTGATGGTCAGTGCTGGGATGTTTTTATTGATGGTCAGTGCTGGAATGTTTTTATTAATGGTCAGTGCTGGAATGTTTTTATTGATGGTCAGTGCTGGAATGTTTTTAATGATGGTCAGTGCTGGAATGTTTTTATTGATGGTCAGTGCTGGAATGTTTTTATTAATGGTCAGTGCTGGGATGTTTTTATTGATGGTCGGTGCTGGAATGTTTTTATTGATGGTCAGTGCTGGAATGTTTTTATTGATGGTCAGTACTGGAATGTTTTTATTGATGGTCAGTGGTGGGATGTTTTTTATTGATGGTCAGTGCTGGAATGTTTTTATTGATGGTCAGTACTGGAATGTTTTTATTGATGGTCAGTGCTGGGATATTTTTATTGATGGTCGGTGCTGGGATGTTTTTTTTTAATGATGGTCAGTGCTGGAATGTTTTTAATGATGGTCAGTGCTGGAATGTTTTTATTGATGGTCAGTGCTGGGATGATTTTTTTATTGATGGTCAATGCTGGGATGTTTTTATTGATGGTCAGTGCTGGGATGGGTTTTTTTTATTGATGGTCAATGCTGGGATGTTTTTATTGATGGTCAGTGCTGGGATGTTTTTATTGATGGTCGGTGCTGGGATGTTTTTTTTTAATGATGGTCAGTGCTGGAATGTTTTTAATGATGGTCAGTGCTGGAATGTTTTTATTGATGGTCAGTGCTGGGATGGGTTTTTTTTATTGATGGTCAATGCTGGGATGTTTTTATTGATGGTCAGTGCTGGGATGTTTTTATTGATGGTCAGTGCTGGAATGTTTTTATTGATGGTCAGTGCTGGGATATTTTTATTGATGGTCAGTGCTGGAATGTTTTTATTGATGGTCAGTGCTGGGATATTTTTATTGATGGTCAGTGCTGGAATGTTTTTATTGATGGTCAGTGCTGGAATGTTTTTATTGATGGTCAGTGCTGGAATGTTTTTATTGATGGTCAGTGCTGGGATGTTTTTATTGATGGTCAGTGCTGGAATGTTTTTATTAATGGTCAGTGCTGGAATGTTTTTATTGATGGTCAGTGCTGGAATGTTTTTATTGATGGTCAGTGCTGGAATGTTTTTATTGATGGTCAGTGCTGGAATGTTTTTATTAATGGTCAGTGCTGGAATGTTTTTATTGATGGTCAGTGCTGGAATGTTTTTATTGATGGTCTGCTGGAATGTTTTTAATAATGGTCAGTGCTGGAATGTTTTTATTGATGGTCAGTGGTGGGATGTTTTTTATTGATGGTCAATGCTGGAATGTTTTTATTGATGGTCAGTGCTGGAATGTTTTTATTGATGGTCAGTGCTGGAATGTTTTTATTGATGGTCAGTGCTGGGATGTTTTTATTGATGGTCAGTGCTGGAATGTTTTTATTAATGGTCAGTGCTGGAATGTTTTTATTGATGGTCAGTGCTGGAATGTTTTTATTGATGGTCAGTGCTGGAATGTTTTTATTGATGGTCAGTGCTGGAATGTTTTTATTGATGGTCAGTGCTGGAATGTTTTTATTAATGGTCAGTGCTGGAATGTTTTTATTGATGGTCAGTGCTGGAATGTTTTTATTAATGGTCAGTGCTGGGATGTTTTTATTGATGGTCAGTGCTGGAATGTTTTATTGATGGTCAGTGCTGGAATGTTTTAATTGAGGGTCAGTGCTGGAATGTTTTATTGATGGTCAGTGCTGGAATGTTTTTTTATTGATGGTCAGTGCTGGAATGTTTTTATTAATGGTCAGTGCTGGGATGTTTTTATTGATGGTCGGTGCTGGAATGTTTTTATTGATTGTCAGTGGTGGGATGTTTTTATTGATGGTCAGTACTGGAATGTTTTTATTGATGGTCAGTGGTGGGATGTTTTTATTGATGGTCAGTGCTGGAATGTTTTTATTGATGGTCAGTGCTGGGATGTTTTTATTGATGGTCAGTGCTGGAATGTTTTTATTGATGGTCAGTACTGGAATGTTTTTATTGATGGTCAGTGCTGGAATGTTTTTATTGATGGTCAGTACTGGAATGTTTTTATTAATGGTCAGTGCTGGGATGTTTTTATTGATGGTCAGTGCTGGAATGTTTTTATTGATGGTCAGTGGTGGAATGTTTTAATTGAGGGTCAGTGCTGGAATGTTTTTATTGATGGTCAGTGCTGGAATGTTTTTATTGATGGTCAGTGCTGGAATGTTTTTATTAATGGTCAGTGCTGGGATGTTTTTATTGATGGTCGGTGCTGGAATGTTTTTATTGATAGTCAGTGGTGGGATGTTTTTATTGATGGTCAGTACTGGAATGTTTTTATTGATGGTCAGTGGTGGGATGTTTTTATTGATGGTCAGTGCTGGAATGTTTTTATTGATGGTCAGTGCTGGGATGTTTTTATTGATGGTCAGTGCTGGAATGTTTTTATTGATGGTCAGTACTGGAATGTTTTTATTGATGGTCAGTGCTGGAATGTTTTTATTGATGGTCAGTACTGGAATGTTTTTATTGATGGTCAGTGGTGGGATGTTTTTATTGATGGTCAGTGCTGGAATGTTTTTATTGATGGTCAGTACTGGAATGTTTTTATTGATGGTCAGTGCTGGAATGTTTTTATTGATGGTCAGTACTGGGATGTTTTTATTGATGGTCAGTGGTGGGATGTTTTTATTGATGGTCAGTACTGGAATGTTTTTATTGATGGTCAGTGGTGGGATGTTTTTTATTGATGGTCAGTGTTGGGATGTTTTTATTGATGGTCAGTACTGGGATGTTTTTATTGATGGTCAGTGCTGGGATGTTTAAAATATGTTTATATACCGATAGTAGCTGTGGCCACTGAAGTTACCATTATGAAATTCATGAAATCTCCTTTCGATGAAATAACAATGAGAAAGAGATTTCATGCTCCCTTAACACTTTACTTCATTGACATTGCTGGAAATGTTGTTGAAAAGGGGGACTTTCCCCTCTCCTACCCCTCTTCCTGCTTCGTAGTGCTGCCACCGCCTAAGCTACTTCCCAGAATTTCGCTAAGTATATATGTATACTCGAGTTATTTGTATACCTGAATGCATAAAAAGCATCAATTTTTTGATGGCAAATTCCCAAGTAATGTCACATTTCTTTTCTTTACTCATTTGTTTATATACCTTTTTATTAGAATGACTCAGAGTTATTTGGGAGGACCATTCGTGCAAATCTTGCAAAGCCTATGAAGATTAAGGAAGGAGGAAGTAAAGCAGGTACGGCATTATTTTTTTTTGGTGTGAAATCCTAGAATAGCGATGTGTTTCTTTTAATACAACTATTCCATTAATAAAATAATTAAATAATTTGGGATTTTTTTGATGGTTTTATAAGTTTGGTTTTACATTAAGAATGTTTGGCCCTTAGACCCCTCCAACCCGACACCCCTGATTTTCTCAAAATTAGGGGTAATCCACACCATTCAAGCGAGAGACTCTTCACACTTCATTGACTAGCATTCAACTATTATTACACCATACACAACACAGGGGTTATCTATACCTCCTTATCTAATAACATCTTCATAGTATATTCACAGTTCACATGTTAGCAACCAGCTACTGTTACACTGTACACAATAGGTCATTCGTCTTATGTAGGTTGCTACATACATGTAACTGCTGTTCAGTGATACAATCAGATTAGTCCTTGGCAGAGCCTAAATAAAAATATACATTATATGCTTGGGAGGACTTTGTGCAAAAGCCATGAAAGATTAATGGACCATTCTTCATAAGGATGGTTATTTCATCATGATAATTACAATTGAAAATATTCTTGTTAAATTTATGTTTTAGAAATTAGATTTAAGTCCAAGAATAGAAATATAATGATTAATGACAATCTTAGAAATATAGTAAACATACTTCATTAAACTTTATACCAATTTAATGCTATACTAGGATTTTTTATTATTTCTTATACTAGCAAAAGGTTGATCATGATGTGATAACTGAGTACTGAAAGATGTGAGATCAAATAGGAAAATATGTTCATTTTTGCATCTGGATTTCATGCATTGTATTTATGTTGTTATTGCAAAGCCTTTTGTAAGTTACGGATTTCAAAGTATACATTATCAACCATGCTATGCAAATGGAATTCTCTTTTACCTTCTGTAATTTATGACTAAACAAATTGAGTCGTTACCTTTTGACATGTTCTGTGGTACGATGCCATGTTTTTTTCATCACATTTGATCAATCCTGAAAAAATCTTTAAATTTTCTTAACCATGGATACTAAATTATGCATCATGCACAATAATTGAATCAGGTTAGAGAATATTAAAAATCATCCACGAGGCTCACTTATATCTAATAGGATTAATCAGGGTGCGCACGCGTGCTTGAAAACCTTGAAAGTGCTGGATTTTTAGTGCATAAATTTCAAGGCTTTGAAAACTGCTTGAAAAGCTAGTAAATTACTTGTGGAATTAGAAAAGTGCTTGAATTACCTTTCAAACACACACAAAAATTTCTTGACAATATTTAAGGGATCAACAGTTCATACAATCTATAAAAAAGGAAATAAATTTGATCGAGAAGTTGAAAATTTGATCGTTTTTTGGGAAAAATGGTTGAAGAAATAAAAAAATTCTGATTCTCTTGTTGAACTTTGCGTTGACTGCGTTTCTGATGAGCATAGTATATTATTGTTTTCTACTTTGCGTCTCGCATTGTGTGTGTACAGGAGTACATTAAGAAGTTCTTGTATGCGCCTATGTGTGGCATAATCTTGTAAACAAATTTCAGTTGGTAATATTGTGTGTGTATACGTACGTGCTTGTTTCATACTTACTACATACGGCAAAAGTAAAGGAAACTTAATGCTAAACTTACAGCTTCTTTTACTGCGAATATCACGGAAGAAAAATTACCAAGGATTTGATTGTGCAATATTTTTAACAAAATTGATTATTTTTGACATGGCATACCAAAAGGATTAATTTTTAATGATCGTTTTGTGTACTTGTTTTAGTGTACGTCGTACTACATGAAGATTGTGATTTTATACGTAGCCTAACGTGATAATACAATGGTAGATGGACATAGGTTAGGCTACAAGCTTTTTTGACATTGAAGTTGAACAAACGTTCGAATGTTTTTTTTTGTTTTTTTGGCCTATATTGTTTAGCGGATATCCACTGTGCTAAAGTACTTTTGCGTTATGTGTGCCCAGCTTTACAGGTTGAAATCAGTCATTGATTGACTTTTTTATCCAATTTTAGTTGAAAATAGAGAATTAGTATGCTTATTGTGCAACAAATAATTGTTTTTCACACCATATTTTTCAATCTAATTTCCATGTAAAATAATACTGTAAAGTCATTTAAGAGACTATTAGTACTACAGTATGTATTGACATTGGACAATACAAGAAGTGTGAACACATTAATAACTATAGTTCCAGGATTTATATACAGGTATCAGCTGGTCATTTCAATCAATGTATTTGAAAGTAACATTTAAATAATGGCATTGAAAAAACAAATACAAACCTTGAAAAGTACTTGAAAAGTGCTTGATTTTTTTCTTAAAAAATGTGTACGAACCCTGATTAATCTTTGCTCTTCAAAAAACACAATTTCCTGTATGAACCAAATTAAATTAGGAGTCACAGTGAGATCAATCAAACAAGTACTGTACCTGCATCTGGTTGAACTACAAAGAAGGCCAATCAGCCCTTCAAATGATATTTTTGTAAGCAAAATGTAGATTTACCTTGACGGCCACATCAATGAATTTGAATATGGCTGTAAGGGATATGGGGCCTATTGGCTCCTTATATCTCACATTCATCTAAAGGTTTCTTGAAAGTAAGTAGAGATGGGGCCGACACGATGTTTTCTGGGAGCTGATTCCATGTTCTCGAAAGTCTCGAGAGAAAAAAAGACATCTTATGCACATCAAGCCTAACATTAGTTGGACAGATTCTTTTGGAGTGGTCTCTTGTTTGTGACTCGCAAATTAGATATAAACAAATTTGCAGGATTTATATATGATTTGTTTATAGACATATTATAAACAGTGATTAAGTCTTGTTTGAGGTGCCTTTGCTGTAAGCTTATTAATTTTAATTTCTTCAGTCTGTTATCATATGTCAGATGCTTCAATTCTGGTACAGGCTTGGTCATTCTCCTTTGTGAATAAGGGGAAAGAGAAGTAAGGGAACACCCGTCTAAGTGAGTGCATGAGCATGTATGTCATTTTCTCAGGAACACTATCCACCCACTTGCGTCATGTAGGAATTTCTAACAAATTATTGATCATGTCTTTATATAGGCAATTTATTTTGTATATAGTGAGGATTAGAACATAAATTAGACATAGCATTAGTAGCTAATTAAGCTAGTAAGATCCATCCAAGCCATTAGGCCCATAGGGTGTTGCCTATCCCCGATTTTCATGCCCAAGCAGATCAGAGCACATGGCTCCCCAGCAATGCTGGTACTCATACACAACACAGTCTTACATCACAAATTCGTTAGCTTCCATGTTACTTACAATGAGGGTGTTTCAGTTTACATCAGGAGTCACACGACTTTGTTTACATCGCCATTTTGTCGGAGCAGCGAGCACTTTATATCAGGTGTGTAGGCTTTGTATGAGTATAACGAACAATCAGCTGGCATTAACAATATTGTATACCTGGCGAAAATATAACATTTCAGGAAAATATGAAGTAAATTTGGAAGTGATCAAAAAATTGCAATTAGTGAAATTTGCTGAATTGGTACTGGTAGATTAGCATGTAGTATGTTTGTTGTACTTACAGAGGTATGATGTGACTGATCTGTGTGAAGACGTGAAATGCAATGACGTGGCTTCCCTACAAAATGGAGTCCAGTTGGGTTAGAGTCATGAGATGAAATCCCTCTATATGAGCATATACATAACCACCAAATGAATATTTTTAATTTTAAGAATGTATTCCTGTCTTTTTCTGGTGTATTGCTTTTTGAAGATGATGTTGCTTGTGTCCTTTTTAGTTTGGGCAGATGACAACTGGTTGCAGAAATATTCTGGTGCTACCTTGAAGAAAGACAATGAGGTGACAGAGGAGGATAACGAGGAGGCAAGAGAAGCTAAAAAGAGGGCAGCAGAGGAAGTCACAGACACAGTAGGTTCTGCGCAATTTTTCCATTGCACAATAATTATGCGTACAATATCCTACAAGTTTAGAACTTGATTTCTCTCCTTTGTTTTTTACTACTTGTTTATTATCGACTATATCTAACATATCGACTATATCTATACATCGCAATAATAACTTGGTTTATTTAAGACATGATGTCACCAAGTATCTAATTCTGTACCTATATCTAGCACTGGAGGCCTCCAAATTCGAACTTAGGCTAAAAGTAAATCATATAGATTAATAGTTATGCTGATATTACAAATCATCACAAAATGATAAATGCACAGATCAAAGCATTGTCATAAAAAAAGGCAAAATTGTGAAAATAATAATTCAATTCACTTGGAAATGGCTTTCGAAATCGACACCAATTTTTCTACCCGACGGCCCTGAATAGACCACATGTGTACAGTAATTATCACACTAGTGCATGATGGGTAACATGCTGCAGTGTAGTACAGTACTGTCTGCACCATGTACCCGACTTTCACCTTGAAAGAATGTTAGTTATGCAGTATGAAGCCCATCCTATGATGAAGAAATGCATCTATCATAGTTTGTACTGTGGCTGAAATCTTCATCATGCAGCAAAAAGAGGGAGAGGGTGGGTATTGTTGGAGAAATTATACACAAAGGCAGAGTTTATGTAAGTTTAAAAAAGTATTTATTTCCCGTGAAACTATTCAGTTATGCAGCAATTTTTGTTCAATTTTTTGTGCACAAATGATAATTTCAAGTAAAGTAATTTCCAAATAAAGTGATTTTATACAGAGAAAAAGAATTACATTTCAAATTTGCTGATGAAATGGCAGGCAAATTTTGCACATGATAATAGTTGTATAAAGATATGCAAAATCAAAATATCATTTGTGAGTCACTCGTAATATGTGTTTTTATAATGCATATTATCAATTATCAAGATATTCAATGAACGATAAATCAACATTTGATCAAGATGACACAACCCTAATCAAAGCCATTTCAGTTTTGTTCTGACTTGAACTTTCTTTTGTTTTGGTGAGGACCACACGCAGCTGCATCTTTTCTTTGTAGACCAGATTGCAAATCCCAAGGCAGAGCTCTTCGGGGGCTGTTGTTTGTCATGATGCACTTAACGTATTTCAATTCTTTTTCGTGATGATAAGTTTCAGCTCTCCTCAGATTTAATTATTTTCTTATAGGGTTTTTCATCGTAATGAAATAATTGAAAACAAGTTGATCCTGCAAAGAATTTTGAGTATGAATTGCTTTCGTTATCCATGATTAAATAGGTGGGTTAAGTGCATTACATGGGTGTAGCCAAACTTTTTTATTGGGGAGGTCTAACAGTGGCATAATCTTTTGTTGCGGTTTAAAACTTGACTATGGTCTATTTTTTCCTGAATAGAAAAAATGTTATTGCCCACATCTAAATGGTAAATTATGATAATGTATCTAATTTTTGTTTTCCTTGTATATTTGTTTGTACCTGTTATAGATTTTGAGGGGGTCATACAACCCTGTCAATTCCCCTGCCCCTTCCTTCGACTACCCCCATGCAGTGAAAAAATCATTGAAAATTTTCTCTAGGTTGGAACTCAGTGATCATGTTCGATTAGGCCTAAATTACTGTTGTCACCATTCCTATCATTTTAGCATATTTCTTATCATCTGATTCAATCTAATTTCCTCTCCGTTGTTGGTTTGTTGTTGAACCCAATCAATAAACCAGTCTACTTGTCTGCCAGATTGTCCGTCAATGAACTATTTCCTTGTGAGTTGTTATATTCTACTCTCTTCTGAATCTACAGACAGAAAATCCAGCTTTCAAAAGACCAAAGGCTAACCCACACGTCTTCTTCGATATTAAGATCAGTGGCAAGCTAGTGGGAAGGATTACGATGCTTCTGAGGAGGGATATCACACCAAAAACAGCAGGTACCATTCACAGGATTACTATATCTGTATTCTAATTCAATTAAGAAATTTATACTAAAGGGGAGATATTTTCAGTTGACTTATGTGATCATGCGAGTATTTATGTAGATTTAAAGGAGAGCCATGTCCTGCTTGTTATTTTAAGATTTATTTGTGGTGGGAAGTTCTTCTTTTTCCCTCATTGTCTAAAAATTATCAGGATTTGATCTTTTGGTAATGGAAGCTTATTTTGTATAAAGGTCTCTTGATGAGTAAAGTTTGGTATTTTTAACCCTTCAACACCCCATCGGTCGTGGCACGACCGATTGGACATTCACTTTTTCACAAAATTATTTTGTCATGTCAAATAGGCCCACAACAGTGATCCTGGTATCATTTGAAAGAGCAATTCTAGTTACTTCAATAAATTAAACATTTTTGATGTATTGAGAATTTTTGAGTAAAACTTGCTTGAAAAATAAACTCACTCAAATTTCGTCAAAATTTCCTCTTTTTTTCTTCTTCCAAAAACTTACTTGCCATACTTCCAGACCTTGCTTTTGCCTTTAAACCAGCGAGAAACTGTCAAAGACATCAATGCATCCAATTCCGATTGAATTTGACTGCCTCTATCATCAATATCTTTTTTTGGGGCACAAATTGTGCAAAATTTCATGATTTTTCTTTTGAGAGCAATTTTGACCAAAATTGTAGTTTCTGATTGCAATGCAACTACCCTATGCAAAATATATTGTTGGAATTGGAATTTCAAAGAAATGATACAAGCTCAACAAATTTGACCTAATTTTGCCAAAATTTGCATATTTATGTCGATATTTTCTTTATTTTGAATTCTTTTATTGAAGAGTTTATTTCTTAGCATTCATATATACCAAACTTGTAGATATAAAACAAAAGGAAAGTTGTGAAAATTAATTTGAAAAAAACAACACTGCAGTCACGTTTTGAACCCGCTGGGCGTCGAAGGGTTAAGCTATAAAATCAATCAACATTGAGCACGAGAAAACGGGTCTGTTGATTTTCTGTGAATGAAATTTAGGACAAATTCAAAGAATTATATGAACATTTTTGAAATCTTCTCTTTCATACATCACAACTTTTCCATACATTAAATTTTTTTCAAACTTTGATTAGATGTAGCTAAGCACCGGGCCTAATGAACCTATAATGGCTTGAATAGAATTTTTCAGAATTTAAAGCTCTTTCTAATCTACCTTTAACACTATGCTTGTTTCAGATAAACCCTTAGATTCAATTATGGAGTTACAAAAAAATCAGCTTTATTTCTTTTTGTGAAAGGAAATCACAAAACAAGACTGCAATATTAATTTCTCATCTCTCTGCTAGCTTTTTGTGATTTTTTTCTTTCTTCTATCTAAGCATATATTTGCTAATTTTAACTGAAAACTTACATACTTTTAATTATGTATTTGCCCTAAGGTTTATTTGTGTAAAGGAGGGGTTTTAAATGTTTGCTATAATTTTTTCAGTAGCATAATTTCCTTTCCTTATGGGCATGTATGTTGCCATGGCAAAGCACGACATTAATTTCCCAGGGTAAAAACCTAAAACAAGGATATTTACTCTCTGATCATTGTATTAATACAGCTGTCAAAATTTTGAAAGTGGAAAATGAAAATTATTATAGTAATATAGTAATTATATAGTATAATAGTAAATTATTGATAGTACTTAATTAGTAAAATATGGATTCAATAGTTTGGCTGCCATAAGGAAGAGTTACGTGGTTGAATATACTTGATTCCAATGATTTTCAAGTTATTAAAAAGAATATACTGCTTTAAGTGTTGGTTGCCATCTGGTTCTGATCAGGGTTAGCGTTAATGACAAATTTGTCATATTCCCGAGGTTGGAGCTGATGTAGCTGTGTACGAGCTTAGAACGGTTTTGCTAAGTTGGAGGGGAAACTTCATCATTACAGTCAATAGGATATTTTTTATAAATACTTGTGTCGCCTCAGCCAGTCAGCGAAAATTAATGGTACTCATATATGTTGGAAACTATTATTAAATACACAACATATTTGAAGAAAAATAAATTGTGTCTAGTATTTGTTGAAAAATGACAAAAAATATGTTTTTCTCCTATTAACTGCAATGATAACTGACTGTTTGTTTTCCCCTTTGAGTGAAGTTTGAGATCATTAAAACAGCATTGTTACGTTGCTGTGTACCACAACATTTTCAGTTGTCCGACCTCAAAATATTACGCTATGGCTGAAATTTTGTACGACACATGTTGTACCTGCATCGTAAATTTAGATATAGCATGTGAAATTTTACACAAAAATGATTTTGAATTGCTCAGAAATAAAAGAAAAATAACACAACTACGAGACTAATGGCCAAATGATTCAACATGTCTGTACAAGTACTGTACATAAACACATATAGGCTAGTATATATAGTCAGTATATACATGTACACTGTATGTGAAAGTTTTGATGTTGTTTTGAATGCAGGCTGTCAATTGTCAAATGATAGCATTAGCTAGGATTCTACTTTTATTCACTTTATCGAGGCAGGCCTACACAAGTGTGTGTGTTAACAATACTTGCAAGCTTCGCTAGCGCGCAGTGCCCTGTACATTAAGCAGCTCTCTGTACATACGATGGCAAATTGACAAATTATGGTGAAAATCAAGGGCTTGTCGTAACCAAATTTGCCAGACAAAAAGTTCTAACAGAACCTCTCATTCTGATTGTACAATCATGGAAATATTTCCCGGTTTAGGTAAAGAGGTCAAACGTGTACATCTTATATTATGTGGGGAAGAACAAAATTGTGAGAGAAAAAAACCTCTAGTTTTGATAGCTCATATTTTTAACTTGATAATCATGTTCAATTTTGTATTATAGAGGCTAATTACAAAGAGACAGATTTATGAGGAAAATAACTGTGTTAGTGTCTTCTTCTTCTGTTAACACATTGAGTCCCACTAGGTTTTAGTGTGTAATTCCCTTGGGGCCCGGAAGGTTTTTCCAAATTTATCATTGCTCCACTTATAATTTTTTATCTGGGTTGTCTATGTTGAAGTTGATCCAAAAATCACCATTATTTATAGTCAATTTCTCTTCATCACTGTCAAAATCACTCTCGCTATCACTGTTTGTATAAAAATCTACAAAATCTGGCTCCAAATCAGACTCATCGTCGCTATTTATCGGCAGAGGATGGCCAACTAGTAACACCATTTTGTGTGTAAATTGCCATATAAATCTCTGCTTTGCTTCCTTCTCAAAAATTTGTCCTGTGTTTGACATTTTTCTTACAAAAACAGGAAGTATGACCCTTCACTTGAAAATAGGTAGACAAAATGTTTAATTACATTAATTTACAAAACAAAAAAAGGAAGTACCTACCAATTTGAATAAATTCCATGTAATCGATGCTATGATATCCGTCGCATACACGCGATGCTGGAACATGAAAGGAAGAATATATGGACGCGTAGACATGATGCTGGGACTCAATGTGTTAAGCAGATTTTTAATTTCTAAGGATGTTACATAACTTAATTAATCAAATGGCTGGTGTAGAAAGTCAAAAATTCCAAGTTAATAAATATCTGGTGCACTCAACTTTCTGGTACAGATTCAACTATATTTACGCATTGTTAAAATTTGTAATGTGGTATGTTACTTAGCTTATAGAATGTCAATATTTTTACTGTAGCATTTTCTCTGCTGATCAATCCAATGCTGTGGAGGCACAAAATTGTCAATGAAATACATCAAGACTTAAGGAATGTGAGTCTGTGATGTCAACATTTCAAAACCTCTCTTTATCATGCAAGCTCGACATGTCTCAACACTATATTTATACTATATTTGGAAGGGTCTATTCAACACTGTTTGAACCAAAGATGCATCTCCTTTACTGAATAATTTCACATCATCTGTTCATAAGTGCTTGATAAGACATATATTTATTGTATCCACATTTTAACATCTGACTTTATTTACATCATTGATTTTATGGACTTCTTAGTTTGTTTTATTTTCATTTCTTGTCTCCCTCTTAAGTCATTGTCATTGTAAAGTGCTTATGAGCAAGCTTGTTTTGAATTGAGCGCTGCAATTATGAAAATAAATAATAATAATAATAATAATAATGATAATAACTACAAACATTAAATAATCTTCATACTTTCACATTTTATTCGTATTGTTACTTTTCATGTTTTCGTTTCTTATAGAAAATTTCAGGTGTTTGTGCACACATGAGAAAGGATATGGCTTTCGAGGCAGTACATTCCACAGAATAATTCCACAATTTGTATCCTTTAAAATGTCAACATAGAAAATTGTCAAGAATAAGAAAGAGGTAGCAAGTATTTACTTCCAAGTTTTATCATACCTTTCATGCTATAAATATGCAATCTGGTCCAATGACCTGATTCTAACGCACTTCTAACCAAACTAAAAACCTAGTTACCAACCCAGCCCTTACCTCCATAATACCTCTAACATCCCTCACTTCTTTTCAGCGCGTTGCAACATCTCTGAAACTGGTCTGATATTTTATTTTATATGTTCCGATGCACATGATGAAATAATGATCCTTACAAGGAATGGTCCTTCAATCAATCATTCATGAGTTTTGCACAAAGTTCTCCCAAGCTTTTAATGTTTATTTTATTTAGGCTCTGTCAAGACTATTCTGATTCGCGTCACTGAACAGCAATTATGTGTCTTAAACCCAAGATGAATGACCTATTGTGTATAGTGTAACAGTAGCTGGTTGCTAACAAGTAAAGTGTGAATAGGCTATGAAGATGTTGTCAGTTAGAAGGTATACATTACCCCTGTGTTGCGTATGGTGTAGCAATACCTGGATGCTAGTCAATGAATTGTGAAGAGTCTCTCGGGTTGAATGGTGTGGATTACCCCTGATTTTGAGAAAATCAGGGGTGTCGGATTGGAGGGGTCTAAGGGCCAATTTTTTTTAATGAGAGTTGGTAGGGCTGGGCAGAGGTCTGTTGGACGTAAGTTATTTCTGAAATATATTGAGTAACTAAGTTGTCTCTTAACGACGTAACTTAAAATAAACCACATAATACTAGCACCCATGTCTCGATGATACTGGATCAGTGGGAGGCAGGTAGTGGTTTGGTGACTTCTTATTACACCGCTGTGGACCATGGTTTCGTGTAGGAAACAGTAGGGCCACAAGGGCCCCACTTAAATAAGTTACAAGCAATTTGCGTCTTATAGCGACGTAACTTAAAATAAACCACACAGTTCTAGCACCCACGTCTCGATGATACTGAGTCGGTGGGGCACAAGTAGTGGTGGGTGACTTCTTATAACCCGTTGTGGACCACGTTTGCGTGTAGGAACTGGTTGGGCCACAAGGGGCAGCGTCTTAAGTAAGTTACAAGTAATTTTACGGCTCACTGTAGAACCATTAGATTACTTTCACCCCTCGGCTCCAAGGTACGGGTCCATACGGCACGGGATTACGGGTTTGGACATGGCTTTACTGCTCCATACAGGTCCATTGCACTTCCCCGTACGGGTCCATATGGCTCCTTATCCATGCTTTACAGGTCCATACAGCTCCGGTGAACGGGTCTGTATGGCTTCAAGGCACGGGTTCACGGTTCCGTAGGGTCCGTGAAATGGCTTTACGGGTCCATTGCACGGCCCTATACCACAGCTTTACGGCTCCATAGCTAAACTTTACCGGTCCATACAGCTCCAATGTATGGCCCTGTGCGGGTCCATACAGTATCTTAGCTAAACGTTACGGGTCCATGCAGCTCCAGTGAATGGGTCCTTACAGCTCACAGGACCTACACGGAATAACGTACAGTGTACGGTAAACCCGGAGGTGTACCCATCAGCAGCATAGCTGCGTGGTAGAGCGGTAATAGATCAAACTCTACAGGAAGTATAGCTTCTGTACGGAAGCTATTTTCTTCTCGTACCTATAGCCATTAGCTACAGAGTTCCTCGGCCAATATCCTTACGGGGACGCATACTGAGTACGGCGGTAGTCCCCCACACATAGCCACCAGTTTCGTAGCTTCATGGTGAATAGAAGCAAACGGAGTTAACTGCGTTCGCGGCTCGTATAACATACGTGGTATGTTTACGCTATCATAGACACAGGCGGTTCCATCATACTGATAGCTATTCTGTTAGGAATGCGTATCGAGTATGGCAGTAGTCCTCCTCATGTAGCCACTAGCTTCGTAGCTCCATAGTGAACTGAAATAAACTGGGTGGACGGCACGTAGAAGATACGTAGCGCGTTGACACTATCGTAACTACGTGTGGCTCTATGATACTTAACAAGGACACATACTGTCTCCCTCACGTGGCGACTAACTTCGTAGCTCCGTGGTGAATTGATTTTAAGTGAGTTAACGGCTCGTTTAGCATACGCAGTAAGTTAACATTTTCAGGAATTTAACTCCAGCGATTGGGTTAATGGCTCATACGCTTGCGTAGTACGTTAAAACCCCTGATAGAATTAACTTCACGTGAGTTAGTTTTCTGGCACAGGTGGCCGCTTGTTGGACAGTCCCACGATTGTGGTAGCTGTTTAGGACAATGGCACGTATACTTTACGCTATACGTTAACACCTTTATAAAGCAGCTTCACTCGGCTCGCAGCTTTATGGTATTTTAGTTAACGACCCATACTGTGTACGGTATCAGTTTTCTCCCCATCCGTAGCCATCGGCTCCCCAGTCCCAAGATTGTAACAACCTTCTGAAGTCAACATATATGCCATACGTTGACACAATATCTTATTAACTTAACACAAGTTATGACGCTGATATGAGTAGCTAGCTGCAACATGGTTCCACAGCTGCAACAGCCTGTTCTTATTTAATGGTGCGTATAGTATACTCAGGACATCAACATCTCTTTACATTAACTTTATAGGGTCAATAGCCAACGTCTATGTTAACGGCCCAAATAGCATACGCGGTACGTCAATGAGACACCAAAACAACTTAACGAAGTCTATAACCAGACTAACCATAACCACCAGCTCTGCAGTTCCACGGTTACAACAATCGGTCCAACGTTAATGGCCCGTATAGTTTGCGCCGCATGTTAACACTTTTTTGAAACTGTTGTAGCAACTTCTTTTCGTTAACAACCCGTATAGCATACGAGGTACATTAACAAGATTTTAAAATACCTTGGCTAAGTTAATAGCTGGACGGCCGCAGCCACCAACCCCACAGTTGCAAGAACCTGTTCATCGTAACAGCCTGTATTGCTTACAGTGCATGTTATAACACCATTTAGTTTAACCTTTTCAGGTAAATGGAGGTTAACGGCCCATACTGTGTCCCGTGCTAGTTATCTCCAGGGCCGGAGCCAACTGCTTACGACCCCGCGGTCTGGCATCTCAAAACTGTCTTATGGCTCAAAGCCTTACACAGTTAGCGACCTGTATAGTATATGGCATACGTTAACGGCCTGCCACTTAACTCGTTAACCAGAGTTAATAGTACCAGTTAGACCCACAACGTGGTGTTGTCTGTACACTTTTCAACCACCCAAGTCTGTAAAGGTCTTGCGTCTATGGTGGGTACCTGAGCAACGTAAGGAGGTGACAGTTTTCCTCCCTACCGTTCACGTTGATCGGCTAATGACCCATTTTTCATACGCTGCTACTCTTACGTTAGACTTTAACATCGCGAGGTTACATGGGCATTCACACCTGCCATGCTCCTCCTCGGTCTTCACATAGTGTCTCTGTAATTATTTTGTACGCTGAAACTATACGAAGACAACGGCCTCCTCATACTCTCCACAGCTGTAGCCATGGGCGCCACAGTTTCACTGTTGTAAGAGCTTTCCAGGGTTAATGACCTATAGAGCATATGACATACGTTAACCCTAAGTAAATTATAGCTTGTCATACTTAATGGCCTAATAATTTTTACCCAGTTATCACAGCACTTTACTGCAGACATGAACAACCTACGTCCAGCATGGCTAGAGGTTGGTTAACTCCACCTAGGGTATACCCGCAAGTCGTGCTACGACAGATGACCGTGTAATCCCCTGCAGACTTGCACACTAGGTAGCACGGAACTAATAAGGCATCACTCCGCCATCCAAAAATGAGAATCCTCAGAGAAAAGGCTGATGAAAATATTTTCAAGAGGTCCCATTTCAAGGGATAGGAAGCGGAGAAGTTGAAAATTTCAGGAATAGTAGAGAAGAAAGGACTTGACTATGCATATCCAAACTTGATAAGATTTGTTTCAGTAAAAGATTCATGGGAAACTATTTTACCATGGACCCACACCAAAAATTGAGTAATTTGGTGAGGGTGTATAACACCTCTTCACTTCAGCCTAAAAAAGGGCCAAATCTCTGGTGACCCCCTACTAAAAGTACCCTCATCCAAGAGATAATAGATGCTACTTTTTGGAAAACATCACAAAATGATCCCAAATCTATTACATTCTGGTACAAAAAAGACCAATTTGACTTTTTCATCATAGGCTTCAATGGGGCAAATAATTAGTTCCGTGCTACCTTATAGTAGTACAAACTTCTTCCTATGTCTTTCAGATTTATAACACTGCATCCGGTACTAAATTCCCACCAACCTTGTATGACCCAAAAAAACCACTGGACCATTTGGGTCCCGGAAAAAAAACAGCTAGCATTTGACTGTGCAATGTGTAACATATGAAAAATATACAAGTATGATATGTTCCTAATGGTCTATCATTGAAACCAACAAAAACAGTAAGAAAATAGTATTCCCTTGGGAAATTATTTTATAGGCGGTGGTTCTTACAAACATTTGTGTATGTTATGAGGGCTAAGGTGATTCCTACAAACATTTGTGTATGTTATAAGGGCTAACTTTGAAGCGTACCCTTGGGAATATAGCTAATAACCAAAAAATTGGCAAATTTGCATGAAAATATGATTGGATCCATTAATTGCACTATTCTATAACATGGAAGTACATTTTCCCATTAAAAAATAGCCTTTTGCCATTCGATTGAGGTGAATGTCTTTAAAGCAAACAGAAATCTCTAAAAACCATGCCCCCTTTCCCCTAAAATTCAGCATCAAGTATGCTATGCCCCCGCCCCCCCCCCCCTCCTTAATAGTCAAGTCTTATCTTTTCTCTACCATTCCTGAAATTCTCAAAAATATTTTTATTAGCCTTTTTTCTGAGGGTTCTCATTTTTGGATGGCGAAGTGATACCTTACTAGTTCCGTGCTACCACTATGCAATGACTGAGACTTAGTGGCATGGCAAGACCACACGTGACTCAGGAGCGGCACTTAAAAAAAAGTCACCACGAGAGCGGAGAAGGGAAGCACCGAATGTCAGTCCTCTTTCCCGCCTCCTCCTCCACCACGCTCAACAGCACTCCACACGGGACCTTCCCTGTGGGTTTTGCCAACGTCCAGCATTTGGCTCACTTCTCTCCCCCGGTCGGTCCTCTCCACAGTGGAGCAGATCCCAGAGTAGGGATCAAGAAAGAAGCAGGAAGCACAAAAGGAAAGGACAGTTTCAGTCCTTCTCTTACTTCCCACTTTCTTCCTTCCCACCCGAGCCCAGGCGTGGGCATAAGAAGAAGAATTAAGAGTTTATCCATGGGAGGATATTTCCTACCTTTATGGACTCTTCATATCCAGGCTTTTGTCTTGGGTCACACAGGCCATGGAGGAGAGGCTGCTGCCTCCCACGCACCACTGGCCAGCAGCTACCGATACATATTTTATTTTAAACACCCTTTCCCCCCCCCCCCTCTCCGACTACGTAAGTCGCAGGAAGGATGTTTTTAAAATCTACCCTTTGGGATGAAGATGGTCTCACGGCTTCAGAGTGGCAGATCGTTCCCTCGAAAAGAGGGACCCTCCCTCCATGCCATTCTAGACCTCCGCCATCCTGGACTTTACATCAGGCCATTTATGGCCGACAGAGGAGAGAGTGCTAGCCATAAAGGCGATAGCGGATCTCCCAGCGAGCGCCTTTGGTGAGAGACTAGCTGAGGCCCCTGGGCCGCTTAGTCAGTCTGGTGGACGAGTCCCCATGTGCAAGTTTCACAATGGGTACCTACGTCTCCTTCTGCTAGACCCTCTGTGGTCCAATCCAGGTCACCTCAGTACACCCGCTCCACACCTTTAGACGGTGGCCCCCCACGTATTGTAATGGTGCGGCCACTCCCACCTGTTGGAGGAGCGAAGTTTTTACCCATCAGACCTTCACCGCCAGTGGTGACGGATGCGTCTTAGATGGGGTGGGAGCACATTTAACATGGGCCCCAATCTCAGGAACTTGGTAAGGTACTTGGCTTTTTCAGCACTTTATGCTGAAATTCAGGCAGTGCGCTGGACTCTTACTCAGTTTTTACTGCTAGTACTGAGCAAAACAGTTCATATACGCACCAACATCGCACCACTATTGTGGTCTGTCTCTCTATTTCAGACAGGGAGGAACAGAGTCTAGGAGTTTCTGGAATCCTTCCTCTTGTCTTAGTGCAAGGCAAGCTATGTCAACCTTCAGGCAGTTCACCTTTCGGGCTAAGAGAACATGATTATGGATTTGTCTTCTCTCCCAGTGGAGCACCGACAGGATGGGCGTGCTTACCACAGGTGACCAGTGTGATCTGGACAACGTTCGTCCTCCTGGAAATAGGTTTGTCCACATCCGCAGATGATCACTAGCTACCGATTCTCTGCGTCCTGACCCGCGTGTTTTCGGAGTCAATGCATTCACAATCAAAGGGACTTACTACGTGGGTTACGCCTCTCCACCGTTCGCGTTGGTACCGATCGATGTACAACCGGTAGCACCCATTTGGCCTGGCCAACTGTGGTTCCCTCAGATGCTCAAAACTTATTGCAGGCTTCCTGTACGAGCTTCTGGTGAGAGACGAGTTATGTCTCATTCTCGGGCTCCGGCAAACTGCATTACAGTACCAGAGCACTTCATTTGACTGTGTGGCTTCTATCCGCCGATCTTTGGTGTAGCAAGGGTTTTTTGAGTCGGTGACCCCCTCTTCTTGGGAAGGCCTTCTCCCATACTCTGATCAGTCATTGGCTCTAGGATAGCTGTAGCAGCCATCCACCGAAGCTTTCCAGTTGAATCGACGGTCATAGACTCGCAACCACTGGAGAATTTCGCTAAAAGAAATCTTCTTTTAAAGACCTCTTAAGATTCTTGCATCCCTGTGGGTCAAGCAAGTTGTCTTAGACACACTGGTGGCTCTGCTCGAGCTCTCGAGCTGGGCTGGTTTCTACGTTTTTAAGGTCGGTTAGAAGTGTGTTAGAATCAGGTCATTGGACCAGATTGCATATTTATAGCATGGAAAGTAAGCATAACTCTTGTAAATATCCCCGCTACACTTAGTGGAGTAAATTAACAGATAGTTAATATGTTGATAATCTCCTGAAATCCTAGTGCACAAGGAGTATGAACAAATTGTGTTTTCAAATATGAATAATTTGCGAGATCATGGATTGTGTGCCTGGTGGTCCATGGACAGTTACAGTAAGCTGTTTGATAACCAATTAAAAGTACATTCATTTATGATCAAAACAAAATTTTGGAATATGGAAAATGGCATATTAAGCCTTTAAGTTATAACTGATAAAAGTGGGTAGATTTTTATTCAATATATGCAAACTTGCTGAAATATGAATGTTAGGACACTTAAAAAAAAATGAGTTACAGGTTATTTTCCTTGTTCTAGCTCTTGAAAGCCTGAAGAATATAAAATGATGCAAAATTTGAGATGTACGAAAGAGAAAAAATCTTAACTTAATTCTTTCAATTTTTTTGATAACTTTCTTTTTCTCGTGCTAAATTTTAAAGGAGGGTATGATGGAGATTCAAGAGGTCATACTCATATTCAACGGCTCCCATTCCAAGAATGTTGGTAAAGGATAAAAAAACAATACATTAACTAAAAGAATTTCATAGGTTTTCTCTTTTTAATCTTACACATTTATATAAAAATGTTAAGAATTTATTCAAATATGGCCATCAAATCCACCATGGTGTAAAATGGTCACTTTTAACCGATTTTGACGAAACTTTTTTTCTGTTTTTATGGTGCTACAAATTTCCCCTTCACAAATCCGTCATATATTTTCTTGTTTACATGTATTTTCTTAGAGCAAGAATACATGTTGTATTTTTTAGTTCATTAGCTGCTACACACAATGATATCACTCAGTTTCCACTTAATCCAAGTAATTTATTGACAATTAACTAGAATATAAGGTAAATATTTTGTTAGACAAAGACAGTTTGTACCCTGATTGCCCTCTTGTTTTGACTATGATGATAGAGTGTTTACTTGAGGTAATAATCATCACACAAGTAGGTTTTATGTGCCTTAACTTTGTGCCTCACTTAATCAATAGATGTGCCAAGGAGGGGACTTCACAAATCACAATGGAACTGGAGGCAAGTCCATCTATGGAGGAAAATTTGAGGATGAGAATTTCACATTATTACACACCCAGCCAGGTGAGTGCACAGTTATCTCAAAGATCATGATGAACTTTCAAAGCTATTAAAAACTGGTCTTCTAACCCCTTCTCATGAAACCACAATTAAAAATGAACACCCCTCAAATCCATTTAAGTTTAAGTTGCAAATCATCTGCATGAATAGGCCCATAGCTCCATGATAGGCCACATTCAGCACAATCCTCACTTTGCTAGAGTGCAATTTTTACACAAAAGCTCCATGCATGCAGTAGGATAAGTTGATAAGTGGTCATTTCACATAATACTGTGTCATAAACCTGTCACTGTAGCAGTTGTAGTTTTGTTTTACTGATTTAAGAAAAGGATATTGTATATCGGGTTGGAAATATAATCTCCCAATCAGAATGTAGTAAACAGTTGGGACTTGTGGGGTAAAAGCAATAGCATGATCAGTTCGTAATGATTAAGATCAACTTATACTTGATGTTGCTGGCCCCCTATCCTGTGTTCTTTCTTTCTTCCTTCTTTTCCAGAAAATGTTTGTGATATACATGACTAAATTGCCAAAAACAAATTTCAACATCAGCCAAAGCAAAAAAAAAACATTAAAAATTCACATGAAGCAATATCTTTCCTTAGGAGAAATGGTCCGTCAATCATTCACAGTTAATGCACATTATTACCTCAGGCATTATGATACACAGCTATTTTTATCACCAGTTTGCAAACAAACTTCTCCCACTAAGACACCTTACACGGATGAGAGATTTCAATCATAAAAGTGCCTTGATTATTTAACTCTGACTTTGTGTAATCTTATACACGCAAATAATCTTGGATTACTTGGCTGTGGTGTACATGGGAATGGCAGATAAACAATCATTGTTTGGAGTGGAAACACAATAAACTGAACAGGAAGTCGGGTTAGTAATTGTCATACCTGAGTTTTTTCTAAAAACTCAGGTGTCGGGTGCGGGTAGGCTTAAAGAGAAACTTTTCAGCATGCACTTAGAAGTATGACGTGCTTTGAGTGTTTTTAAGTGTATTCATTTTGAAGAAGAAAACTGAAATATGTAGCGTGTTCCATTTTCCCAGGGTTATGAAGAGGAGTCGAGTCTTCTGGGAAAACTGAGAGAAAGAAAGCTCTTATAAGGGAGTAAACAGAAATTGATGATAATTCTTAGGGGGTTTCTGCCGTTTTCCGTGAAATTCATCAATGAGAGAATATTCAATAACCTATTTTCCACAAATTTTGCTAATTACCTTTGCCATGAGCCTATCTTGCCGTTCACTATATGTATATTCCCCAGGACAACTACCCTTCTGCCTACAGTGCTGCATTTAACATTATGAGTTTATTTTATTCCAATTAGCTGCTACAATATCATTAGAATTGGTTGGTGTGAGTGAGCAGCTATGTGGGTCATGAATGCTTTTGTCCTCCCAAAAATGCAATATGGATCAGACGACGTTTCTAGGTTTCTGTGCGTGGAGTTTGACAAAGAATTTTATCTTCATGTAGTCTTGCTGCGGGGTATCATTGCTATGTATAAGCTGAAGGAAGTAAATAGTGCATGTAGAGATGAGATACACAACAGTGCATGTAATGCGCATGGAAGCAGAGTTGAACGGCATCCTACTAGAAGTGATAAGCAGGGAGAATGTAATTACATAAATGAAAAAAAATGAAAAAAACAATTGAGTGAAAATGTTTTATGCCACTTACTAATTCATGAAAAAACTTGCTAAGTACTTTTGATTCTTTTGTGGGGCTGATCACCGACTTGAGCACCCGCTTTCCACCCGGAAGGTTGTGGATTCAATCCCTGGTCGAGTCATACCAAAGTCTTAAACATATAGCATAAGCGATTGGAGCAGGGTGATAATACAGGCTTGTGCTGATTGGTGGCTGCCACTTTGATGCTCAAAGTTTCCATTGTAACGCGCTTTTAGCACACATTGCGCATGGAAAAGTGTTGTTTAAGAATTCATTATTATTATTTTAATCAGTTGGTTAGGATTGCTGCTGTGTTGCTTTCTTGTATTCAGCCATTGTTTACATTTTCCTCTCTATATGTAATTTGATTGTATATTTATTCTTAACTTTCTTTTTTCAGGTCTCTTATCTATGGCAAACTCGGGCCCAAACACAAACGGTTCACAGTTTTTCCTCACCACAGGGAAAACAACTTGGTGAGTATATTGCTGAAAGATTTATGGGTAGTTACACGCAACATTATCTCAACTGACTAAATTTTCAGTAAAACCATCAAAATAGTAAAAAGTAGTCAAAATCAATTATGAATTGACACTTTTACAGCTTTGTGATTTTGTAGGTATTGATATGCAAATTTATGATGTATGAAGGGGTAATTGTGTTAATGTTCCGATATAAATCCTTTTTTGGTTCCTATGCGTAAGCATTAGGAACCTATGCGATCATGATGACGTGTGTATGTATGTGTGTGTATGAGTTGGTAACGGCCAGCTTGTAAATGTGATATCTCAAGAATGATACATTGGGTTCATGTCATATGTGGTACACAGATAGCCCATCGTCTGTAGATGTGCCATATTGTTTTTGATGATGATGTCATTCATATTACTGAGTAGGTAGGGCTTAATGTAACAATCTTAAAATGTTCATATTTTAACAACTACATGTTTGTTTTGTTTCATATTTGGTATTATGATGCTAGCTGGTGTGTACATGTTCGTGATGTAAAAACTGAATTTTATTAATATGCATAGTGGGCGGGGCTTAACATGATTTTGCTGACAAGAGCTTGTAAACCTGGTATCTCTGGGTTTGTGTCATATTTGATACACAGATAGTACATGGTATGTAGATGTTCCTATTGTTTGTGGTGTTGATGTCATGCATATTAATGAGTAGGCAGGCCTTAATGTAAAAATGTTGGAAATGTTCATATTTTAACAACTGCATGTGTTCTGTTTCATATTTGGTGTAGTTATGTTAGCTGGTGTGTACATGCTCATGTAAAAATGTTGAATGCCATTAATATGCATAGGTATCTCAAGAACGGTAAACTGGATTCACATCATGTGTGGTACACAGATATAGCTCATGGTCTGCAGATGTGCCTTAATGTTTTTGTTGGTGATTTTATGCATAATAATAAGTGGGTGGGGCTTAAGTGAAGATTTTGAAAAAGTGATAAATGAGCAAGTGTATGTCCGTTTTGCATGATATTGGGCAAGATAATATTGTTGGTTATTAACCAGATGTCATTAATATGCATGGTACAGGTGTGGCTTGATGTAACAGTGCTAAATGATATGAACACCATACTGTGCTGTATTTCGTGAATGGTATATCAGATTTATGCCATATGTCGTACACTGATGGTCATGGTCTGTACATATGTTCTAAGGTTGTGGTAGTGATGTCATGGATATTAATGAATAGGTGGGGCTTATTGACAAACTCTTGAAATAGGATAAATGAGCAACCATTTTTGCATCATACTTGCTGTGATAATGTTGGTAATTATTGTGCACATGCTAATGTTGTCAACAGGTTCTATTTGAATGATCTGCATGGCTAATATGAATGAATATCATGAAACAAATATTTCATGACATACAATTACTTGACAGTTATACAAAATGTACCAATCAATAAGCATATGAACAAAAGCATTGGAACCACAAAACCTTTTGGTTCTGGTTTAATCATGCCCTACAGTTGTTTCAATGATAGTAGGTGGTCTACTAACAAAATAAATTAGATCTTAATCGCACCTAATCGACATTTAGGAGAAGACGATCTTATAATTTTGAAAGACTGAATTAAGGAATTTGGAATTATAAATTAAATTGATTAAACGCAGGGATTGATAAATAAATCAACTTGCCCACCGGGCAGGAGTATCTGAATTTGTGCTTGTCCTGAATGTAAATAAGGCTGCAGGTGGATATTTTTTGTATATATGCAATGCAAATTTTGATGAAAATCAAGTTGTCCATCGCAGGCAGGTGAAGCAAATGTACCGATTGCCCAGATCATATTTCTGGTTGTCTTGGGCAGATGGATGTATGATTTGCCGAATGCTGATTACATGTATTGGCCTTTTTCTCTGTCTTCCTTTCTTCAGGTTAGATAGAAAACATGTCGTGTTTGGAGAAGTGATTGAAGGAATGGAGATAGTGAGAAAAATGGAGGCTGTTGGATCAAAATCTGGGAAACCGCTAGAGAAGGTTGTCATAGCCAAGTGTGGAGAACTTGTATGATGAGAAAGATGCAGTGCCAAGCGGTTCAGATAATGGCGATTTCATGGTGACCACAGACATATTTGCTGTGGGATATCTGCAATACCCATCATGGTGGACTTCCAACAAGGACATTGGAGCCAAAATTCATATGACCTCATGGATGTCGAGCAAAACTGTACTCTCTGTAATAAAAGAAAACTTCTTTTTTTTGGTTCCGATGCGATAGCATCAGGAACCAACCTATGCAGTCGTACGTCATGATGGCGTGTGTGTGTATTTGTGACAGCCAGCTCATAAATGCAATATCTCAAGAACGATACACTGGATTCAAGTCATATGTGATATACAGATATCGCATGGTCCGCAGATGTGCCCTATTGTGTTTGGTGGTGATGTCATGCATCTTAATGAGTGACGGGGCCTAATGTAAAAAATCTTGAAATGCTCATATTTAAACAACGGCAAATCTGTTTCATTTCATATTTGGTACACTTATGTTAGCTAGTGTGTACATGTTCATGGTATAAAAACAATGAATTTCATTAATATGCACAGTGAGTGGGGCTTATCATGATTTTGTTGAAGAGAGCTTGTAAACCAGTATCTCAAGAACGATACATGGGATTTAGGTGATATGTGGTACACAGATTGCCCATGGACTGCAGGTGTACCCTTTTGTTTTTGGTGGCTATGTCTTACATATTAATGAGTAGACAAGGCATAAAATTACAATTTTAAAATGCTCGTATTTTAACAGCTGTATGTCTGTTTTGTTTCATTCAGTTATTAGCAAGTGTATACATGTTAATTGGATAAAAAAGGTTGAAATTAATTTAGTGTGAAATTCCATTCTTGTGAGAACTGTGAGTTGTCATTTTAAGCCCATTGTGGCAATAACATTTATTATACAATCGTTCAAACTTAGATCCATATGGTGCATTGGAACCTCAAAAGCTTTGGTTTTCTGCTTTTTGTTATGTTGCAAATGATAAACAAATTGAACAATTACTAATTCCTGTTACAATCTCAACCACTTCCATAGAATATCTATTTTGGGAAATGGTTTAGGAAATTTGAGGTTGGAATTAAGTTTTGAATTTGTTGAAGCACTAGCCTAAGTGAAATCAATTTACCTACGCTTTGAACCGTAGAAAGTGCAGTAGCCCAGTTGTAAGGCGTCATCTCATCCTCGACAGGTACCAGGATCGAATCTCAGCTAGGGCGCTGTGCTGTGTCCTTGAGCAAGATACTTTATCCCATTCAAGTTTGCCCCACTTCATTTGGCTGTGAAATGAGTAGCAGTTTCGGCTGGGGAGTTAACCTGGGATGTATCCCATCCTGGGGAAGTTCAGCACCATGGAAACCGGTACAAGCACCGGTACAAGCACCGGTACAAGCACCGGTACAAGCACCGGTACAAGCACCGGTACAAGCACCGGTACAAGCACCGGTACAAGCACGGTACAAGCACGGTACAAGCACCGGTACAAGCACCGGTACAAGCACCGGTACAAGCACCGGTACAAGCACCGGTACAAGCACCGGTACAAGCACCGGTACAAGCACCGGTACAAGCACCGGTACAAGCACCGGTACAAGCACCGGTACAAGCACGGTACAAGCACCGGTACAAGCACCGGTACAAGCACCGGTACAAGCACCGGTACAAGCACCGGTACAAGCACCGGTACAAGCACAAGCTTGGTGGAATTTACATTTGTACCGTAGATTTAAAAGAAAACAAAACAAAACATTGCTGAAGTTTTGTACTTGGAATTCATTTCGGTAGATTAAAATAATCTGTACATGATATGTGTGTCAAGCAAGATCCAATGACCTTGCACTTGCCAAATATCGTCGTTGCTTTGCATTAAGTACATACTTGCATTACCTATGCAAAGGACCAATATCAAACAAACTTATGGTGTAATGTGGCACCTGTGTCAGCAGAGCTTTATTTATTTGCATTGAAGTTCACTTTGTCAGTTTTTTCAGTGATGTTTACTGAACCAACGGTAGAGATGGGTGTAACGTTTTTTAAATAAATGTTGACTAAAAATAGGTCAATAGAAAAGGTGCTTCTGCAGAAAGTAGTGTCTTTGTTTCTTTTGCTTAAATTTGAATTTCAATTTTTAGGAGCAAAAATCAATTTGATAACCAAATATTGATATATGATGCAGTGTTCATGCTAAGATGTTAAATTTTGGTGAATTCTTCCCTTGTGATTTTTCTTTTAGTTTCAGGGACTTTGGAAAACTTCAATACTTGGGTACTATATGTTTACTTCATTTCTTTGCAGGAATTTCCCTCCTGAAGTATTTTTTTGGGGAGGGAATTTGAAATTTTATGCAGGAATCCCGCATCCTAATATGATATGATATATCAGGACTGAAATGACAAAATTGATATTTCATCAACTTTTTTTTAATGTATAACTTTTACTCTACATCTTTAAGTTAAAGTGGTCCAAATAGAATTTTCAGGTGAAAGGTTATGCCCTGAAATTCTATGCCAATATAAACTAATAATACAGGAAAATGTATGGAGATAAAGAAGGCTGCCAATCCTATATGTTCCTAAGTTCCCAAGATGATAATGACAATGATGCTCAAAACTGACACCCTTCGATGAGCTCAAATTTGATGTTACCTTTAAAACAAGAAGACACTATGAGTTGGATATTTGTTACGTCACTTGGCTGCAGACCGAGAGCTTGCTGCCACCTATAAAGAGGCTTAAAATCAAATTTCTGATTCAAACATTGTAATTCAATTTAAAATTACTAAGAAGGAGATGCAATTTTCACAACTATGAGAAAAACTTCATAAGTTCTGTCCACAGTACTTTTATTTTGTTAATACCATGTATCTTATTTAAAGTGAAACTCGTTTATTGTCTTTAGATATCATGTTTACAAGCTTTTTTCAGCAAAATTATAGTAAGCCCCGCCCACTATATACATATCAATGAAATTCAATGTTTTTATACCATGAACATGTACACACTAGCTAACATAAGTGTACCAAATATGAAATGAAACAGATTTGCGGTTAAGATGCATGACATCACCACCAAAAACAATAGGGCACATCTACAGACCATGGGCTATCTGTGTACCTTTATATAAATGAATCCACTGTACCATTCTTGAGATATCGTGTTTACAAGCTCAGCATCACACACATACGTACACACATTACACACATACGCCATCATGAATGCATGCTATCACATCGGAACCGAAAAACCATGCAATATAATTCAGCTTTCATTTAAAGTATAGGATTATGGAATTTCCCCAAAATACTATCATTTCCCTTAAGTATTATTTCCTAAATTTCTCTTGAAAGTGGTAGCGCTGACGTAGGCACACATATCATGTATCAGACAAGCCTTTCAGACCTTAACCCTCAGCATGTGTAAGAGAGTACATCAAATTGGGGTACAGTTAAGTCTTTTTTTAACATCTGAGCAATGCAGTTTTTCAGAATTTTGAAAATAGCACATTTAATTGTTGAGTTATGGCTACTAAAACTGATCAATTTTTAATTTATGCTAAAGTTGTAATGTATGACAGGGCAGACAGCCCAAATCTTAATGTGATTCTTATTAATGTCTTTCATAAATGGCAGTCCTGGAAATGATATGAAAATCTACTACTAGGATTTCATTGTGGGTATGGTAAAGACTTTGCTGTACCACTTCAAAGAATTGTGATAGATATTTAAAAACAAAAGGATTTACTAAAGAAAATACCATGGTTGTCATGTAATACATTACAAACCTGCTAAAAATTTGCACATTGATGCCTTGAATTTTAAAACATTGTAAGGTTACTTTTAGCTCATTTTGATGAAATTTTTGCTACTTTTGTTTATATAATGAAATGTTTGATGAGAGTTTAACAGCACCACAACAGCAAGGGTCAAATTGTGCCTGAGAGGTTACATCATTCCAGAGGTGGAAAGGAGTAAACAGGGGAGATTGAGAGAATTACCAGAACTATAAGCCAGAAAGCTGGGATCAAGAGAGGTGTATGGGTGAAAAAATAATGTAGAGAGAGAGGGGGTGGGGAAGGACCGTAAATATGGTTGTAGAGGGAAGCATGATGAAGGAAGGAGATAATTTTACCTGGAGGTTTTTTTTGGAAGAGCTCGGCTATTGAGTTGTGGACAGCGAGAAAAGCTCTGGGAAAGTTGTACAAGGGGCAAGCAAGGAGAATGTGATGGACTGTGAGGGTGCAATGGCAATTGTTGCAGAGGGGTGGGGGGAGCCAATAAGGAGGTGGGAGTAAATGAGGTGGGTGTGACCTATTTTAAGGCGGGTAATGTGGACGTTGTCGACACGGGATAGGTTGTGAATGGTAAGTTTAATCAGAATGGTGGGCTGGTTGACGTGGAGTTTCTTATCAATTTGGGAGTCCCATGAGGTTTGCCAGCGGCCACGAACAAGGGAAGCCATAAGCGGTTTGATGTCACAAAGGGTTTTGGGAAAAGGGTTAGGGCAAGCTTAGCAGCTGCATCAGCCCTGTTATTGCCAGGGATACCAAGATGGCTGGGTATCCAGAAGAAAAGAATATGCAAGGTGAACAATAGCACATGAGGTATGACGAGGTCAAACACAAGTATATGCAACAGTACATTATAAGAGATGTCCTCATGGGCCAGGCAATGGTTCACAGCGGCTTAGGGATGGAATAGAAATAATCCTCTGCTAGGTGCTGATAGAAGATGGTGATGCGCCCAAGGTTTGAATGATTGGGACCCTTGAATCTCTCCAACAACAAAAGTCTGGGAGACTGTTCCAAGCTTGGACTGCAGTGTGGATGAAACTCCTGCCGGTGGAATAGGTTCTTGATACAGGTTCAGTTAGTGCATGAGTTGGAATAGACAGGTTCAATTAGTGCATGAGTTGACATAGGTTCAGTTAGTGCATGAGTTGGCATAGACAGACTGGAGCGGGTTCTTCATCTAATTTGAAATGGCTGAGGAAGCATCACCTTTAGGTCTGGAGGGCACAAGCTTGCGTGCATCTTGTAAAGAACAGTTGTGATGGCAACTTGTCGTCTATGATGAAGAGTGGGGATGTTCAGTTTCAGTCTTGCCTCATGGTTTTGAAAAGATTGTAAAGCAATTTAGCTCATGGTGTCTATGCATGTCCATACACCCTTAACACCATAGAAACAAGATGACAGTATCTCTTTTATATGCCTTATTCCACCAGCACCTTTTTGAAAATGCGCTTAGGAGTCGTTGTCAAAGATGGGGCACCCAAAACAGCGATAATATCGCCGTGTGGTAGAGTAAAGATTAAGCACAGGCTGATTATTGAAGGGTCCTGTCTTCCGAGCAGCAGAGTTGGGCTCGTTCCGCTTTAGTGATCTGGTACGACACCCACCAGGGTCAAGCTGCTTATATTTTTGAGTTTGCACACTTGTCGCGGGTTGATTAACCCTTACTCTACCAGCACCTTTTTAAAAACGCGCTTGGGAGGCGGGGTCACCCAAAGCAGCAATAATATCGCCGCATGGTAGAGTAAGGGTTAATTATAGGACACATATACTGTATGTACAAATGAATGCAAATAATGTTATTAAAAACTTGAATACATATCTGTATTCACAATCTATTGCAACACCCTTAGGCCATATCTAAATAATGGAGCACAAACATTTAAATAAATTCATGTATAAATAAACAAAATTGCATAATAAACAAAATTCTCTTATGTAAAGAATCTGGAAAAAGGAACCCACATTTTCTGCCTGTGCAACCAGGGAAATATTAATTTCCCTGGTACAACATCTGAGAATGTCAAATCTTTCAGCATTAAACTAATAAGGATTTTATCATTACACATACGGACCTTATAAATTAGCCGACTTAGCAGCTTGGGTAGGAATTGTATATGAAAGTTACCTCAAATGCTTCCCACTTACTGCTTTAGGCTATATTAGTATGCTCAAGAAGCGTAACTCACATAGGGCAAGAAGTAGGTGGTATTTTAGACAACTTTTACAACGAAAGCTTACCCGAATTTGAGTTGACCATGTAAAAATGTGTAAGTCTTAATTAGCGAACATAATTAATTCAAATATATTTTAAAAGTTATTCATTATCATCAATAGACCAATTTACCACTGAGTAAATTGCATGTATACTCTACAGTGCAGTGTTTGAAGCTTATAGAAAGAGATGAATGCATTTCAAACCCCTTTTTAATACAAAAAAACACAAAATGATCATTTTAAGCAAAACTTAATAAAGAAATTATATCCCAAATTCTCACTTTAAATCCTGTAAATTTAAAAGTTATTCATTATCATCAATAGACCAATTGCACAATTTACCACTGAGTAAATTGCATGTATACTCTACAGTGCAGTGTTTGAAGCTTGTAGAAAGAGATAAATGCATTTCAAACCTCTGTTAATACAAAAAAACACAAAATGATCATTTTGAGCAAAACTAAATGAAGAAATTGTATCCCAAATTCTCACTTTAAATCCTGTAAATTTGTTAATCACTGGTGTACAGATAGCAGTGTTCACACTAAGGTTCAATTTTTTTTCTTCTTTTTTTCTTTGAGGGGGAGAAGAGGGGGATTTTCCCTTTAGTGTATTTTTTTTTTTTTTTTTTTGGGGTTGGAAAAAGATTCTATTGGAGAAATAAGAGAAATACCAAAAGAGACCTGAGGAATACCACCAAAAATGCCAAATTTTACCCTTTTTTTTTTTTTTTTAAGGATAATTTAGCCTTTTATTTGGTTATTTTTGGCATTTTATTGAAATATGATTTTCGGGAATTCTTCCTTCCCCCCCCCTCATCCTCTTGAATTATTCTTTAGCAGAAATTTCATAATATGTGCAGGAATCCCACACCTTAATGTAAACACTGACAGATAGTAGCAATTTTCAACATGGATTTTACATGTAAACAGCCATTACACTTTCATGCAAAATAATTTACAAAATCTTAATTAAAGACAGCCCACCGCCAAACATGTCACTTTAATTTGTTAGTTGGAGGATTAAAACGTCCTGACAGACCTGAACTGGAGTATTTTACATCAAGGTATCCACAGCCTTTTTATTAACCAGTGAAAGAGAACAGGCTGGATGAACACCACACCAAGGATTGAACCTAGAAGACTTTTTTTTGGGGTGGTGGCGATGGGCTGTCATTAATTAACATTTTGTAAATTATTTTGCATGAAAGTGTAACGGCTACTTACATGAAAAATCCATGTTGAAAATTGTTACCATCTGTCACTGTTAACTATCTGTATCTGTTACTATCTTCATACTCTCTAGTGGAAAACCAAAGCTTAAACTGCTATACTGCGGAAGTTTCTCTAAAAACACTCTAAGCTTATAGAAGTAGCTCATTGTATTAATATCTGCTTGTTGAAGTTTAACACACAAGTCATGATAATATTTCCCCATACCTAAAAATTCCCTGATCAAGGAGTTACCTGATAAATCCATTACTGGCAAAAATTTGACTCATCATGATAAGTAAATGCATTGTCTCTGCATGTAAATTAATTCTTTGTGCTTTGTTTCAAAATTGTAATAAAAATTCAATTATAATCATCTTTCAAAGAAAAACAAGTTTTTTATCACATAATATAGAAACCTTACCCATTCTTCTTAAAAGATTTTTTGTCTAAAAACTATAGAATCCTTTCTCAAACATAATAGAATACATACTGTAAACTAAGGTTAAACTTCACGGATGTGAAGAACTCTTAAAGGGAAAATGAGTCATTTTGGAGCATGTTTCATTGTCACTGAACACATTTAAGAGGGTAATATCATAAAGCTGTAACAAAATATAAAAATTCATCTAAACATCCCGCTAAACATGCGTGTAAAATTCCTTCTAACTTTAAAACTTCTACTGACAGTGAGTTTATTTTAGCACCATATAAATTATGAGCCACAATACAAAAAGGGAGGCATAAATTTGATTCATGCACTGCCCATAGCCCATAAATCACATATATTTAAAGCTATTATGCACCGTTTTCTCCAGTCTTTTTAATGAGATTCCTTCTGTCAGAGAATGTTTACTACTCCACACTGAGCTTTCCAATAGCTCAATGTCATCTTACATCTGTTCTTATTCTACAAGTAGAAGGGGCTTAATATATTCCAGCAATTTAAAAATATTGTCAAAATTCACTATCAAGGTGTTACATCAAAATTGTGTGTTACACATCATTTTCTAGACATGCTTAACCATTTTCCCTACATAACCTTCAATAGCATAATGATACAACATACACAAGATTGACCATAAATTTGAGATTTTTCAGAAGGGGCACGACAAGAGGGTGGGTATATCCCACTGGCTTGATTTAGGATTTTAACCCTAGTCACAATTTATGTTCATTATTTTAAATATTAACACATATCCTGTGCCCTCTCACTCCGATTCCCCCCCCCCCCCCTTTCCTTCCTTCTCCTTCCTTAACCGCATGCCTGGTTGTCAGATCAGAGAACCACCTATCCATTAACTAATGTGAATGCTTCATTTGATTTAATGCCATGCCAAAATAATTGCGAGAAAAATAACAAACACTGAAAAAAGATTTTAACAAAATTATCTAAGACCAACTAACATAGCATTTGATGCTCTTCATAATACAACTTAGTACTTAAATGCTCCACAGAACTTTAGATTTGTTAAACCGTTGTTTTGGCACAAAAAACAGTACATTATTGGTTTAACAAATTAACAAAATAGATTCTATTCGAGAGGATCCATGTTCAAGAACAAACACGTCTTTTGAAGAGAGTATCTGATACAGTCACCCAATACAGAACTTAAAATGACAAAGTCCATCTTAACCAATCCATGACAATATCTATCATTTATGATTGATTCTTTTGAAACCATCTTTTTATTCAACTATGACTATTTGTACAACACAACAGTGTGATGGTGGATAACAAACATTATTTTAATTTGTTTGTATTTCTGGATAAAACCAGGGAGCTGTTACTGATGAAACTTTCAAAGAAATAAGCTACTATGCAGGACTGAGGATATTCACAACATCTAGCATCATGAAAATGCACTAACATACACATGTAGAACCATGGAGGTAGAATATGGTATAATCAAGATTAAAAAGAATGCTTAACAAAGATATCAAATCAGAAACAATCAGCTGTAAATTAATGCGAGCATCGCGGAGCTGGAAAATATCAACGGTTCTGGAAGTTACAACCGCGGGAAAATCTGGATTTCACAGGAAGAAAAAAAAACGTTTTTTTTAGATTTCTTGAGTAAACAAGAGTATATGTGGTAAATATGTGCTTAAAAACATCCCCCATGTAATTGTGCGATGAAAAGTATATTAATTGCGGAAGAGGGAAGTATATAAAGATGTATTCACTGCAATAATATTATTTCTGTCACAATTTTTCGTGGGAAGATTTTCGAAACAATTATTCAGAATCGTGGAAAATTTTATAATTAATTCCAACTCTGCAGCATCGTTGGGGAGTTAGCAAAAAATTGTTACCCACTTCAAGGATAGTCATTAACACTCGATCCTTTGCACCATAGAAGCTGGCGATGAACACTAACTAACCTATGGGCTGTCATTTCCAGGAGAAGAATCTAATTATGAACAACAGAAAAATGGCAGAAACCTGTTTTAGCTACCTTCTGCAGAGTCGTTATTTACATATATTATTTTTGTACACCCTTAACCTCTTTCCTTGTTAATCAGTCAATCCTTGATCCATCTGGCAGTGAATTTGACCTGATTTGATGATCAGTAAATGCTGGTCATTTTCTGTAAATGTAAGGCAAACTTGTTGGCATACCAGTATCTTTTAAAAACTATACAAGAGTTTTACTCCCAGAGGAGAAATGGTAATCAAAAAGCTGAAAAAATATATTATTTCTTCAAATCTATTCGATTTCAGTAGTTTTGACCCTTTAAAGTGTAACGGATAGAAGGGTGACTAAGGTCAATTCTGGAGTAAGTTATCTTTGGCAATTTTTTTCTGTGTAAGTAACATTTGCTTTTGAATTGGTGATATAGAGCCACAAAATCTATGAACGAGTAAATGGCTATCTGCTACAGTAATGATACCTACAGCTTATGACAATTGTAGTGATTATGGATACATAGAGCAATCTCAGACCTCTATTCTGTTGCACGCTGTGCTGCTGCTTTCTGCTCAACCTCTTGTTCAGTTTTTTCCTCCACAGCCTTCATAAAGGTCAGGATGGAATTATTGACCTCCTGGAGTTGGTTGGCAATCTCCTTTGGGTCACTTGGTTGGTCATCATCTGAATCGACCTCTGCCTGCTTAGTGTTAGGTGTTGTGTGATCTTCACAGCTTTCAGTTGTATCAACCAAATCTTTGATATTAGATATCAAATTTCAATCAAAAATATACCAATACCTCAGAAGATTCAAAATCTCTTTAGTAACTTTAAGAAGGAATTTTGTAACATAATGATCAAATATGACAGAAATAATACCCGAAACACAATCATCATCAAACCGGCACAACTGGAATTTTAGCACTCAGTAGAGTCAATACCTCCACCTTCCAGCATGCCTAATATATTTTAGTATTCATTCCCCAAACCAAATAGAGCCTACCTCAGAAATCTAAGGCCCACCAAGTTTTATCCCAAAAGAATCAATTCCTCAGTTTTGATCTGTATTAACCATTTGCATTCTGAACACTTCAGGATCATCTACTGTATTATCTGATTGATTTCTTCCAAAGTCAAATAATTGTTTTTAGTTTTATTCACGCTAAGCATTCACTGTTTGAGTTTCATTTAGGCAAGATTCACATTCCATTAATTTCCTTTCATAGCAGAAACGAATTGTCTTGATACAGAAACCACTTGATTTGATTTTCTTTGAGTCCAGAAAATTGGTTTGGTTTTTTGATGTTTAACGGCACCGCGACAGTCAGAGTCAAATGTGCTAAGAGGGTCTTGATAAATTATGGTGTAAGAGTTAGGATAGTGAGGAGATAAATGGTTTGTAAGGAAGATAAGGGGAAAAACAGAAAAGAAACGAAAAACATTTTTGGTGAGAAGAAAAGGGTATGTAAGGTTAGGTGTGGAAAAGGAGGAGGGGGAGTTAAATGTGGTGGAAGAGGTTGTGGTTGCAGAGTTGATGAGTTGAGAATGATTTTTTTTTTAAAGGTCCGAGATTGATGATAGTAAAGAGAGAAGAGATCTAGAGTTCTGGTATAGAGAACAGGTTACGAAGATATGCTTGATGGAGAGATCAGTGTTACAAGTGGGGCAGAGAGATGGGAGTGAGTGAGAGAGGAGTGGCCCAGGCAGATGCGGGTGACAATGATGTCTTCCCTGTGGTTGCGACTGCCCAGAAAATTAATTGTTTGGATTTCTTTTCATGGCATGAATTCATTGTTCAGCACATTCCATTGGAAAGTTTCAAATAAATCTTGACAGATTTCCCCTAAAACATCCCACTCCCCATTTATGCCCTTCCCATGTTCCAATATGTCCCAAATTTTAATCATTTCTTCCATAAACAGTAACAAAGCACACAGCAAAGTTAACCAATATCCAATCATCAGAGATATGTTGATGACAGACAATTTACACTAAAACATCCCACACCTCCATTTCTGCTCTTCCCCTGTTTCTGTGTCCTAAAATGTAATCACCTCTTTCTTATTAGTAGCAAAACTACAAAGCAAATTTAATCAAAATCCAATCATCAGTTTTTGAAATATGTTGATTACAAACAGACTAACAAACAAACACAGGCAAAAACATAACTAATACCATTAATTCTAGAACAAGTTTCCCATCTCTCTCTAATCTTAACCTAATTAATATCTTGAATTATGCAGCATTAAAGGATAACACAGCATTTGAATAACAATAACAAGAAAAACTGAACAATTTTTAAAAGCAAAGCATTGAAACTGTCAAAATATCATCAAGTTTTGATCAGATATATCTTGAAACTACAAAAGCTATTTTCAAAATTTAGAGACAGATATTTTAAAGGAATATTCCCAAGGTTTTTTGTAAAATTGTATTTGAAAGAGCATACTTTAGAGCCAAATTGGTACAAAAAATAGGTTGATATCATATTCCGTTCAGGAGATGTGGATTTGTACAGATTTTCCAATTGCATTTTGAAGTTTTTGTACAGTATGATGAATTTGTGTTTGATGATGTCATAGGAGCAATTCCATTGCAAATGTTTATGTATTTCTTTGAAGTGGCTGTTTCTGTATGACTAGAAACAATTTTCCAAAAGTTATTGAAGTAGGGTACATTTGGCAATATATACAAGTACCTCACTGTTATAACTTTATTTTTCTAGCAGGTTTTACTAATAAAAATGGATAGATTTTAATGAAATGCATTCTCTTGATTATAATTCTGTATTATACTTCAAGCCTGTCTTACCTGTCAAAGTAATTTCTTCAACATCAGATTCTTGTTGTCTCACGTCACCTTTTGAAGAACAAGATGCCAAAAAATTTCAATTGGGTAAATGTGAAAAGCTGTCTGTATTTACTTGTTAACAAGTGTTGAAAACGGAGAAAAAACACACCCTTTCACAAGTAAATATCTGTTTAAACATGTGTATCTGACAAGTGTTTTAAAAGGTGACCTTCAAACGAATAGATAACCTTCACAAAGTGTTTCATAACCTGTGGCAATGTGAGCAAAGTGTAGCAGGGTTCAACTGTTTAACATTAAAACATGTGTGATGGCATGTTTCCACACGTGAAAATGCAACAAGTGAAACAAACTGTTTTTGAAAGAGATTTAGAAGCATTTTGGGTTTGAACTTGTTTGAAGACTTAGTTGTCAGAACCGACCAGAAGAAAAACTTTGCAAAACTTTAACTCCTTCTTTGATCGTGTTTTGCAATAACAAAGTAATCTACAATACCTTCTCTCGTTTTTTGTTTTTTTTTGAAGAGTTTTTTACAGTTCTTGATGTATTTCCTTTTTTTCGTTTTGATAAAAAATTAAAAAAACCCATGTAAAGTGTGAGATAAAGGAAAATTTTTAGATTGTGGAGAAGAATTTTTTTCAGGATAACAATGCTAAACCTCTAATGTGCATGAATAACATAGAAGTACAATTTTATTGTATTTTGAAGGAGTTTATAGAATAATATTGCCGTGGCGTGATGCATAAATACCAGTAAGTCCTTAAAAGACTAAGAAATAAAGACTTGACTGATATTTCTAACAAATCATATACTTTGTAATGTGTACATTTTTCAGGGAAAAGCCTCTGTTGCAAAACAACATAGAACAGGTTAATAACATTTTATTGTATTTTGAATTGGACCATTAAAGAGTTTGATGATACAATTTTTATATTAGAATAATATCAATTATGTTTTGACCTGCTAAATTGTTATAATCTTCATGTTAACACAAAAATGGCCTATAAAATCAAATGATGTCAATTACAAAAAAGACAACTATGAATCAAACCCATCACCAGTGCTTTCAGTACTTTGATTCATATATGGGATGCAGGCAATGTAGATTAAGGTGGACTTTAATATACTCCTAGCATGTTACAGGTGTAACCACATACCATACATGTACTCCTAGCATGTTACAGGTGTAACCACATACCATACATGTACTCCTAGCATGTTACAGGTGTAACCACATACCATACATATACTCCTAGCATGTTACAGGTGTAACCACATACCATACATGTACTCCTAGCATGTTACAGGTGTAACCACATACCATACATGTACTCCTAGCATGTTTTAGGTGTAACCACATACTATACATGTACTCCTAGCATGGTACAGGTGTAACCACATACCATACATGTACCCTAGCATGTTACAGGTGTAACCACATATCATACATGTACTCCTAGCATGTTACAGGTGTAACCAGTAACCACATACCATACATGTACCCTAGCATGTTACAGGTGTAACCACATACCATACATGTACTCCTAGCATGTTACAGGTGTAACCACATACCAAAGCAGGATAGGTATTGAGATCTATGCCACCAACTACTTCAGAAATTTCCCAAAACTCTTAATTAAATTAGATATTTTTATAAAAAAAAAAACTACTGATGGGTGTAATTCTTTCATTGAAAAGTAAAAGCAAAATTTAATTGGAAAAAGAATTCTTGAAAGTTAATTTTACCTGGTCTGTGGGGTGTAACCTGACAGTGCTACTTACTATATCACAAGAGCTGCTTGAATGACAGCATGATCATCTATTCAAAACTAGGCCTTTAATGAAATTTGGTAAAAGGGGTTTGAGGGAGAAAGCATCAATGTAAATTACATTAGCTTTGTGGAGATGTATTTATTTGTTTCTTTGTTCTATAACCTATCATTATTTACATACAACCTTCAAAACATGACCTTCACCTTCCAACATGACAAAATAAATTATTGCAAAGAGGACTTTACTCACTGCTGTGTCTCTTCCTTTTGTTAAGTTCTTTTCTTCTGTTTGCAAACCAGTGATACACTCTTTCTGGGGTTACAATTTGATGGCCACTCTCCGGCTGACCATCTTGGGGGTAACAAAAAATAAATAGCATTTTAAAACATCATTAGAAAGCACTGCAATTTTAATTCTGTATTTTTTTTCTGAAAGAAAAAGAGATCATTTCTGGAATTTCCAGGGTTGCTTGAATGATATGATTAAAACTATGCACCTTACATCTCACAATACCTCTAACTCATGCCACAATGCAACATAGCTAACATTAAAAGATTTGAGGTATAGAATATGACCTATGAATGTCAAGAGCACTTTGCCTGTGGCAGGACTCTGCTCGGACCCAGATGGGAGTACAGCTAGAAAGGAGACCTGTCACAGCACTGCAGGTACAAGAAAGACAATGCCACAGTGTTCACACTAAATTTTAAAAAAATTAGAGGGGGAGGGGTTTCCCCCTTGTGTAATTTTTAAGAGGAATTTAAAAAAAAAGGCAGGGGGGGAATTTTTTTTAAATAACAGGAATACCAAAAAGACATAACGAATGCCACTAAAAATGCCAAACTATCGCTGAGAAAGGCCAATTTTGACCCTTGTTTTGGGACATTTGGCTTTTTATTTGGTATTTTTGGACATTTTATGGAAATTTATATTTTGCGGTGATTTTCCCTCTTCATTTATTTTTTAGCAGGAATTTCATAATATGTGCAGAAATCCTGCAATCCCGCACATTAATGTGAACACTGCCATGCTGAGAGGCCTAAGACAGGTAACAACTGTAGTCTCTTATGAATGACAACCTAATGTGACAAAGAACGAAGTGGAGGTAGGTAAGTATGTGTATAGTGTCAGTGCATGTTATTACCTCAGCCAACGAAGTTGGACAAAGGTTATGTTTTCGCCTGGGTTTATCTGTTTGTTTGCCATCAACATATCTCAAGAACTGATGATTAGATTTTAATTAAATTTGGTGTATGTTGTGCTTTCTGCTTAAGGAAGAGGTGATTAAAATTTGAAACATATTGAAACAAGGGAAGGCTACAAATGGAGAGGTGGGGACGTACTTTGACGAGATCTGTCAAGACTTAATTTAGTTCAAACTTTCCAATGGAATGTGCTAAACAATGAAATCATGCCCTGAAAGGATTTCCAAACAAGCCATTTTCTGGACTCTTAATGAAAATCAATTCTAGTGGTTGGGTATCAAAGAAATTAAAACAATTGCTTTTGGCATGAATGGAAAAGGATGGAATCTGAATCTTGCCTGAAAAGAACTCAAACAATGAATGCTTAGCCTGAATGATTTTTGAGATAGATTGTATTGGGGATGGGTCAACTTTACAAAATTTTAGGCATATTGTAATTATCAAGCTGGCAGAGGTATGCACTTTATAGATTGCTAAAATTCTAGTTGCATATGTTATCAATGACTTTCTTCTTTGTTCAGCAACAAAAGAAACAAAAACTTTATAGATAATTTGGAAGAATCATTTTAGAGACACAAATTTTCCAGAAGTGTCTTGAATTGCAAAGAATTTCTTCGTCAAAATTATTTTGGACAAATTGGTGGCACATACCATACAAATGGAAGCTTAATGACTTAAATAGATCAGTTCACTGGTCTGGCATATCTACCTAGTATGATTGAGGACAAAAATGCAAACAGAACTGTGAAGAAAACACTTCAATATCTAATGTCATTTGGCAAATACATTTTTTGTGTGTAAATGTCTAGTGTAGAAGTATGGTCAAACCCTTTCTTAACAATTGATACTGCTTACAAATTAGGAATATTTGTTTTGATGGTAAATCACAGCTGAGTTAAAATTAAAGGATTAGTTCAGGGGTCAAGCTAGGTCATCTTAGATGAAACAGGATTTCCAAAGAAATAACATTGTAAAGAAAGCATTTAAAAATCTTATTCTGTTAGGAAGACATTTCAGTTTAAAGTTTGGTATCATTTTGTTGAAACGACTGAAATCAGACTAGTTGTGACGTCACAGCCTCGGACTCCTCAGTGTATTCTATCATATTTTGTCCTGCGATTTTGTGGCTTATAAAACATTGGATATGCCAGGAAAGTAGTAAAACACAATCTAGTAAGGATAATTATAATCTATCACCCAAGAAAGATTTTGAATGCTTTCTTCACCAATTTGTTTCTTTAACGTCCTCTTATCATACAGGATATACTTGCTTGAACACTGAACTAATCTATTAATTATAAAATTTTCCACGGTTCTGAATAAAGGTGTCAAAAATCTTCCCACGAAACAATGCATCTGAATTGCATCATTAATGTAGTGAATACATACCGTATTTTCTCTAATAAACGCCCCCGGGGCGTTGCATTTGGAAAACAGGGGGGCGTTTATTAGAGGGTAAAGTATGAAGAAAAAAATGTAATTTACAAAAGAACGGCAATTCCTTCTAGGCCTATGGTATTAGTTTCTTCAAGCGATTTTTGTGTTTTTAGCATTATTGTGCATGGATTATTAATGGAATATACTCTTTGCATATTTTCTGCTTGGTTACGTTCGACTTACAGCCTTTTCATTATTGTGCATGGATTATTAATGGAATATACTCTTTGCATATTTTCCACTTGGTTACGTTCGACTTACAGCCTTTTCAAGTCACATTTGGTAAGTTAAACGTACGTTATTACATCCTAAAAGTATGAAAAATGACGGGGGCGTTTATTAGAGGGGGGGCGTTTATTAGAGAAAATACGGTATTCATATACTTCCCTCTTTCGCAATTTAATGTACTTTTCATCACACAATTACATGGGGAACAATTTTAGAGCACATATTTACTACATATAGTGTTGTTTAATCAAGAATTCTACAAAAAAAACATGTTTTTTTTTTGCTGCTTATGAAATATTGGATATGCCAGGAAAGTAGTAAAACAGAATCTAGTAAGGAGATAATCTACCACCCGAAGAAAGTTTGAGGAAAAATACTTCAAATAATAAAAAGGTTACATACATTTTCTTTAAAATACATTACCATTTGTTAAGAACGTGAGGATTAGAGCACCAACCTTTCCTAGTAGACTAACTATACCAGTCATTTCTACACAGATAAGACAAAGCTTTAAACATGAGTATCTTCTTAACTTAATAAGATTTTTGAATACTTGCTTCACCATTTTGTTTCTTTTAATGTCCTCTATCATAGGATATACTTGCTTGAACACTGAACTAATCTATTATTTATAAACTTTCCCACGATTCTGGAGGTGTCGAAAATCTTCGCACAAAAAATAGAATCAGAAATGTGTAGTGAATACATATTTATATACTGACCCTCTTTCACAATTTAATGTACTTTTCATCACACAATTACAGGGAGAACATGTTTAGACACATACTAACTTACTACATATAGTGTTGTTTACTCAAGAATTCTATAAAAAAATAAAAAAATTAAACTTTATTTTATTTTGTTTCTTTTAAAGTCCTCTATCATAGGATATACTTGCTTGAACACTAAACTAATTTTTTAAATAAAATTTCCCATGGTTCTGAATAAAGGTGTTGTTTACCACATATAGTGTTGTTTACTCAAGAATTCTATAAATATAAAAAAATTATGATTTTTTTAAATCACAGTTACTTCACAAGATTCTGTCTAAGTACTGTACTCTCCTAAAAATTTATAATGGCCACAAAATCTCAGAAATTATTTCAATAAAATAGAACAAAGTCTTTAAGAGTATGAAGACTGGAGAAGCTGCTACTTCTACCTACAATCAGGTACAAAATCTTGGCTCATTTTCCCTTTTCCACCTCTATATATATATATATATATAGTCAATGTTGGTATGCTATTTGAAATAAAAGTTTTTGGTAACATACAGTATCTGCAACATTGAATAGGGGTATAAAGGGAAAAGAGCCAAGTATTTTTGTCTGGGATTGTAGCTGATTTTAGTCATTTCTATTCAAACTTGTGGAATTTACCTACATTATCACCTTACCAGAATAAGATATTTCAATAATCTTTCACCATTCTCATTTTTTTTGCTTGTCATCTTTCATACAAGATGAACATACTTGACTACTAAACTGATCATTTAATAGAACAAATAAAGGACTTGCAGGGAGGGGTAGGGAAAATATTTTCACTTTCTGGGACAATAAAAAGTCTTGATTGAAAAACATTTCTGTGAGTATATCACAACAACAATAACAATAAAAAATGCTTAATTCCAAGAGCAAACATCAATTTTGTGGCTTTTAAAGAATTGCTATGTTTAATTGCAAATACCATATTTAACGTAACAGCGCCCGGGGCGCTTCGAATTGAATTGCACCACTTTTTAGGGCCTTTTTCTTCCTTCCTTATATGCGTCCATGCTCCAAGTGTGTATAGTGTGCTATTCAAAAGAGCTATGTGCAGGCTGTTCTATACTAGCCCCACAATATAACCACCACAAAAACATCATGAGCATCAGATGGAAATCAGCAAATAATGTAACAAAACTTATTTCAAGTCTTTAAATTAATCAAATAAATTATGTTATCAGTCAATCAATTTTTGGTAGCCGATTATTAGAACAAGGGCGCTTAATAAATTGAATACTGTAGTTTTCTGATTTCTCTTTTCTGGCTGGAAGAAAAAAATGTCTGTCTTTTCTCATTTATATTTTAAGTTCTTTTTTTCACACCTTCTCTCCTCCTCTTTCTTTTCTATTTCATTTTTCTTTCTTTTCCTCCAGTTCTTCTTTCTCAAAATCTGAAAAAATTTCTGGGACTATGGTGCCATGATCCACTATATTTCCCACCCTTGCTTGCAGGTGGTATATAAGTGCAGTGGTTAAGGAGTCATGTTCATATTCGAAAGGTACCGGGGTCGATTCCCATCGTAAGCGCCTCATTATGTCCTTGAGTAAGAAACTTTACTCTACAGTACTTGCTTCAATCCATTCAGCTGTAAAACGAGTACAGCACTGCTGGGGAGTTAATCTGTAATGGACTGGCATCCCATCCAAGGGAAATCACATACTCTCATTCCCTTGCGCCATTGAAACCAGGGATAAGCACCGGCTCTATGAGCCTGATGGCTCAGGATGGATTTAGCTTGCAGGTGCAAATTTCTCTGTCAATTAGATCATAAATCATAAAAATCATAATTATCAATTAACGTACCCGTTACTTGTTGTACAGCATTACACGCCTCAGACAGACGAATCCTCTCGGAATCATTTGGGTATAAATTTTCTTAAAATACACCTCAAGAATCTTGGTACAGTTGTCTTTCCACACAAATCTCTCCTTCCTCACCTTGTAATTCTTGTCTGTCGAATCATGCCTTGAGTTACTGTATGGTGAATACCTGCTAGTAGTTGCTGGTCTAGTTTGGATCAGACTTGGCATGGATCGGGACGGTTGTGGAACGGATATGGATGGAGTGGCTAATAACCCTGAAAAATAAATCGCAAGATATTACTAATGCTCATCTTTTTATTTTGATGTATGCATCTTCAATTTAAAATTTAAGTAATTTCTGACACTTGAAACTTTACACAGATTACTTTTCATCAATCAATTATCATGCCAAAATTCCTTGTCTTATATTATTTCATGACCAACAATCTTCTGAATGACCATAGGGAGTAGTAACAATTCTATAACTAAACTGCTGCTGCAAATGTATGTAACTGACCAATAAACGTGCAAAACAAAGGATATACACTTTCAGTACAAATAACTCTATAGAAGCTAATCCAGCATAAATGACCAAACCATTTCATTTTGTACTACTTCAGTATTAAAATTATCAAAATTTATTCTGTTTTTGAAGGGTGAATTCAAACATTTTTGTTTCATTTGGGAATACAGCTTAGCAGTTAGACTATATAAGAGTTTCTCCAGTGAATAAAATCCTACTTCAAAAGAAGTCTCGTTCAAGAAGTGAGGATGGCTTTTTTGCCAAGTCATGAGAATTTTGAATAAAAGAGGTCTTATTTTGTTATTCATGTTGTTGCTAAGAGAAAAATAATGAGCATCAGGTGGGAAGGAATGGTAAGCAGTAGAGAACTGCTGAATCGCACAAAAATGAGACCCCTAAGTCAGGAAGTACTGAGGCGGCGATGGAAATTTATTAGGCACATACTCAGCCAAGACCCAAGCAATCACTGCAATACAGCGTGGTCACCTGAAGGACGTAGCGTGGAAGGCCCAAAACTACATGGGGGCGCATGGTGGAAAAGGAGAGAATAGAGACAGGATGGAGGACATGGGCAGAAGCACAGGTTACTGCAACCAACAGGGGAAAATGGAGAAGTTTGGTGAAGGCTTTATGTGCTACCAGGCATGCGGAGGATAGGTGAAGGTGAAACTAAGAGAATTAAGAATTCATTAGAAATGGGTAGGATTTGAAAATTCATATAAAACAAGGGTGGATCTAGCCTGGACTCCTGATAGCATAAGATATGTGGACAACCTGGAGACAGACAGTTGAAGAGAGAGAAATACTAGGATGGAACAGAACTCTGCAACCTAGAAAGGGAAGTGATCCGCAATAGTGGACATCATTGGTAAGGGCCTCTATCTTCACAAGAAGGAGAAGTGACCTTTAAAGGTAAGGATGTCTCCTGATATTAATATTTTCTGGTTAGGTTAGGTCCGAAACTAAACAAAATGTCTGAATATTTCTTTGTTCTTTTTCTCTTGAGCCAATATGATAGTCACAACTGACCACTAACTTTTATTTATATTATCTTTCTTACCGTCCATTTCCTTCTTTTTAGAAATGTACCATTTGCACATCAAGGTAATGGTGCTATTTCTCATGGAACGTACACTGTGGAAGTACTGGGAAATGTAGCTGCCAGTGACACCTATTTCTCGTCCAAGCTGGTTTTGAGATATATTGTTTTTCCTTAAAAATTCTTTAATCTCATCCCTCAAAGAGGCATCTCCTCTGTTAAAAGAAAACAAAAATTGTGAAAAATAGCAAACTACCAGAAACTTACATGGCACTTTTATTATTTTATAGTTATTTGATATCAATTGCTTATGAGAATCTTCAGAAATAAAGATACATGATGGACAATAACATTATCATCCTAATCTGTGAAGTACGCCTGTGGCGCAAGCAGCTTTAACCTGTAACAAACAGGTATTACCTAATCATTTCATACACGAATCACAATTACCTGCTCATTAATGTCTGAATCTCTTCTGGGGCTGCATCAAACTCTTCTGCTTTAAAAGGTCCAATTCCCCGACTGATCAAATAATCTCCATCGGATACTTTGGGTGGGTTTATTATATCCTGGTGCCTTCCGACACTTGTAATGATGGGAAATGTTGTTTGAGCTGTGTGTGGTATCTGAAATGTTGTAGTGTCCACATCTGAATAAGCTGTGTTGTCAGACATATGGCTCAAGTCATACATCACAGAGGATTGTGGACTTGGTTGTGGTTGGACTGGGCTTTGTATGGAGCTGACTCTACTGTCTATGGAATGTTGAGGGTGTTGAGCTGGGGGAGAGACAGGGCCCAGGTCCCTGTCTAATCTGGTCATGGTATCCACTGCATGAATAATCTCTTCTTTGGTCAGACCGGTTCGAACGAGTCTTCTTAGAAGCTCCACTTGCTCAATTGTGTATCTTGGTTCTGAAGACATTTGGTCCTACTACAAAATCTGAATGATTAAAAGAAAAATACAAGCAAACTTTGAGGTAAAGTAGTTTATCATTTAGAACATCTCCAACCATTTTTCCTCCAAATTTACTACCAGGATTGAGGATTTATATAAATGCTTGTTACATCTGTGAGAAATTCTCCAGAAAAGAAGAAAATCAATGAATTTTATGCTTGGTATGTTGGTTTTTGTTTCTCTTTTTTTGTTTTCTGTTCAAGCAGTACCGTATTGGTAAACAATACCATTCTAAAAACTTGCTTGCCTACTAAAAACTTGTCAACAGTATCCGTACAAAGATAGATTAGTACAGAAATCAAAGCTACATTATACTTACAGTAATAAGATTAACATCTCACTTATTCGCACTGTGTGTGCACAACTTGCAAACTTTAACATGAAAAATCAGTTTGGCCAATTAATGGAACATACACAAATGCAAAATATAACATCTCAAGTCTGTAAACTGCAATAAATAATTCTTAAAACCAGAAATATTTCACTATTTTGACATTACTGTTTTGCTTTGGCAGGCAAATCATGGCAAATCAACATGCAGATGTATAGGAAAAAGACTAAAATTTCATGATAAAAAAAAAAGGGAAAATATATTTTCATTTCATCACACAAAATGATACAGGATAACTAAGTTTAAAAAATAATAATAATTGTGTTTGTATATTATTTCAATATGAAAGAGTTCTATGTTCTACCATGACAGTCTGGGAAAATCATATTGAAGATTCAAACTTTAGAAAAACAACGGTTGACCATTTCAGCACACATCTTTATAACCAAAAGTGTAATTACTGTACTCTACAGATTGTAAAGAAAACAAGGAAAGTTTTTTTTAAATACATGATATACCTATATAAGAGCAAACAACAGAAATTTGCAAAAAACTGCATTTCGAGATTTCAGCTTAGCATGCTGAAAGCTTGATTCAAAACAATTTCAGAACACATCAATCATTAGTTCTCAAATGGGGAGGGGGTACACAACTAATATGCATTTAAGCTCATCATGCTGACAAGTGTTCATTTTCTAATGGAGCACGTACATTAATACATGATGTTGATATTAAATCACCCACTCACTGGTCAAGAAATAGAAAAGAAAAAACCAAAAAAATTAAGGCAAAATCCACTCTTGCATTTGCCTACAAATGTTGGCATCTTTCACATTCAATATAACTTTGCTGAAATAAAAATCATTAATTTTAGATTTGCTTGAGTTTAAATAATTGTAACTTTTGCATTTGCTATTTTGCTTTTTAAATTCTGAACTTTTCTTCTTTCTTACCGACTTGTATTTTCAACACATTATTTGGGATTATTTACCAGCTGATTGATATCTTTCCAGGCAAAATGAGTTCTGTTCTGGTAAGATTCACATTCCATCATTTTCCTCTCTTGTTTGATTTCTTTAACACAAACTAATTCATTTGGTTTTCTTAGAGTCCAGTGAAGTGATTACAGTGTTTCGATTTCCTTTCAGAGCATGTATTCAATTTTGAGCTCATTCCATTGGAATATATCTCAAAAAATTACCCCCACAGTTACTCTCCTAAACCGCTAGTTGTTTCAATGTGCCCCAAATACTAAACACTTCAGCATTAACAATTTAACAAAACACAAATTTCATCAAAATCCATTCTTACTTTTCTGATATGTTGATGACAAATAAACAAAGGGCCCAGGTAAAAACATAACTTCCGGCATACAATAGGTAATTTAGATATAAAAAACTTAAGAACAAAAAACAATAAGTGTGTACAAGGTTGAAGTCAGATAATCTATTACTAACCAGGATGCATTTCACATAAAACCTATGCCTAAGGTATGCCGAGGCCTTCACTTTCGTAAGCCAAGAGTATCTTTTAGCCAGTAGTTGCTGAAATAATACTAGAATATCAGCACTCTGTGGAGCGCATCCTCTGCCCTCGTTGCAAGTCCAACATGCCTAAAATAGTTTTAAGAGTTTATTTGATCCCCATACCCATTATAATCTACCTCAGAAATCCTAGGCCCACCAATATTCATCCCTATCTTCTGATCTGTAAGGATCATTTGTATTCTGAACACTTAAAGATTATCTTTTGACTGATTTCTTCCAAGGCCATATCATCGTTTTCAGTTTCATTCAGGCTAAGCATTCATTGTTTGGGTTCCATTCACTTAAGATTCACATTCCATAATTTGTCAGTCGTGGCAGAAACCAATTGTTCTTATTACATTAATAGTAGAGGCCACTTGATCTAATTTCAGAAAATTGATTGTTGGATTCTTTTCATGGCATGAATTCATTGTTCATTGCATTCCATTAGGAAGTTTCAACTGTGTTTTGACAGACCTTACCCTAAACATCCCCACTGCTCAATTTCTGCCCTTATCTTGCATCAATACTTCCCAAATTTAAATCATTTGTTCCTTAAGCAATAATAAAACCACAAATCAAATTCAATTCAAACCCAATCATCAGTTCTTCAGATATTTTAATGACAGACAAACTCACCCTAAAATGTCCCCACCCCTCCATTCTCACCCTTCCCCTGTTCCAATATGTCTCAAATTTTATTCACTTCTTTCATAAGCAGTAACAAAACCCCTCACTAAATTTGATACAAATCCAGTCATCACTTCTTGAGATTCTTGATGAAAATAAACAGACAAACTGAGGGAAAACGTAATCTCCGTCCAACTTCTTTGGTGGAGGTAGGCCTAATTAATGTAGTAATGCTTCCCTCTTTCGCAATTGAATGTACAGTACGGTACTATTCAAGTATTCATCGCACAATTACATGAGGGACGTTTTTAGAAACATACAGTATTTACTATATATAATACTGTTACTCAAGAAATCTTTACAAAATTAAAAACATTTTATGAAAAAATATGGGATAACTGTATGCCAAGGTGGATACATTTTTCACACCAGCACGCCAAGAAAGAAGTCATCTCCATGATGAAAACCTTCGAAATTTAGTACATGGAATGCATCCTGGATTATTAAACTGAAAAAGAAAGTTGGCAAAACAAAAAAGACAAACAATACACTTTATTTTAAAGACCTAGGCCCTAGGTATACTCTAGGCCAAAAAATAAAGAAAACTATATTAGAAAATAATATCACGTAGACCTTACTTAGTCTTTTTTTAATAAACAAGTTGAAGTAAAGATTTAGGATTTACAAAATTTAATTAGCCTACCTAACGTTATACTAGGCTATAGGGCCTAGGCATATTATAACTTCTTTGCTTCATCTGGGTAACCTACACTGCAGTAGCTCATACTTGTCTTAGTAGTATATTATTTCAAATGTCAGAATTAAAAGCACAAGTCAAATCATGATGAATTCTTATATATTTATATATATATATATATATATATATATATATATATATATATATATATATATATATATATATATATATATATATATATATATATATATATATATATATATATATATATATATATATATATATATATATCTATATATATATATATCTATATATACATATATATATATATATATATATATATATATATATATATATATATATATATATATATATATATATATATATATATATATATATATATTAGGCTAGGCCTAACACAGTTAGGCTACCCCTGAATTATAAAATATTGTTGTTTATATTACGTCCATCAGGTATACCTACAGCACACACAAAAGCACTTTATTATCTCTCAATGTGAAGTGTATTACGTTTGGCGCAGTGTTGGGAAGTTCACATTATTCACTTGAAATTGAACCAAGAAAACACTTAAGATCTCGGACACAATCACATTAATAGGCCCATTTTTGTTTGGGGGTTAACGTGGAATCTTAATCTTAAGGTTGTCGAAAAAAACAATCCCGTCAGGTGGAACACCTCTCTGTGCTGATCCGTCGCCAGTTCAGATATGTTGCAGACGACGTCGCGTCGCTTGTTGCGCTTTGTTCTCTGTCATTTGATATGAGGCCGCAGTTTTTTTCGTTTTTTGTTTTTGTTTTTCGTGACCGTCACACACCGTCACACACAAAATTATACAAATCAGAATAACTTTTATAAAGATCATACACAGTAAAATGCGCTCTGAAAAATCAATTTTAGATGATAAGCTCGTACATCGATATTTCTTACTGTTATCTCTCGAACGTTAGGTGCTGAGTTTGTAATATACATTGCATATTGGCGATTATGGGCCTCCAATCACTTCTGTTTAGAGCGAAGTGCATAAACTTATTGTTACTTAGGCCTAGGCTGTTCTGAATCTAAATCGGTTAAGTCGGCAAAAATCCTTCAAGAGGACATGAACGCCAACCGAGCGTAAAAAGTATGAGTAAAAAATATATATAAAAAAAATAAATAAAAATAATAATAATAATATTTTTTTGTTTTTTTTAAAACTAGGTAGCAATACAAGTTTGAGTAAGTTTAGCTATAAAACAGTTGAGACTTGGTGCATGTACAATGTCTGAGGGTAAAGCATTCCAATCCTTTAGTGTGTGAGGGAAGAAAGAGTGTTTATATACATTCTTTTTAGCATAGGGGACCTGGAAATTAAGGTCATGATTATTTCTTGTATTAGTTCTGACGGTGGGGATAAGTTTATCTTTATTGATGGCGACAAGATTGTTATTGATTTTTTTTATGGCATATGTAGCCGGGTGTTGTATATTCTTGTTTTTAGCAGGGGCCAATCTAATTTATGAAGCATGTTTTTTACACTAGATTTATAAAGAGTAGTCTGCCATACAGAACCTGGCTGCTCTCCTTTGAATAGATTCAAGTTTATCCACACCACACTGGTGATGGGGGTCCCACTGCTGATGCCTACCTAAGTACTGGACTGACTAGAGCTTTATAAGCAGTGGATTTAACGTTGGTGGGACAGATTGATAGGTTACGTTTTAAAAGGTCAAGTACAGAGTTAGCTTTCTTGGTTATGTATATGTTTATCCCATCTAAGTTTATTATCAATTTCAACACCTAGGTATGGGTGGGAGTTGACATGTTTTAGTGGCTGGTTGCATAAGGTATAAACAAGTGATTACAGGTGATTTGAAGCATTTTTAGAGGAAATTGACAAGATGTAGCATTTAGAGGGGTTGAAATTCATTTGCCATTTGTTTTGCCATTGTTCAAGTTTGTTAAGATCATCTTGGAGGATGTGTTGGTCAGAGGGGTAATCAATTGTTCTGTACACAGGGCAGTCATCAGCAAACAGTCTAACTGTGCTGTTTATATTATCAGGGATGTCATTTACATATAAAAGGAAAAAGTAATGGACCCAAAGCAGTACCTTGTGGTACACCGGATAAAACCTGTTTAGAATCAGAGATTTCACCATCATAGACAACACGCTGGATGCGGTTGTTGAGGAATGATGCAAACCAGGCCAGAAGATTTCCATCAATGCCATAGGCGGAAAGTTTGGATAACAGGCGCTAGTGTGGGACTTTATCGAAGGCTTTTGAGAAGTCAAGAATAGCCATACAGACGTTACTGTTTTGGTCAATTTATTTAGAGATATCATTTATTGTTAAGAGGAGTTGTGTTTTAGTCGATCTTTTTGCACGGAAGCCATGTTGTAAATCAGCTAAGATATTATGCTCATCAAGGAATTTCATCACATGTGAGTGGATTATATGCTCAAGGATTTTACTACAAACGCAGGTGAGGTAAACAGGTCTGTAATTAGCTGGGTTTTGTTTATCACCTTTTTTAAAAACGGTACAATTTTTGCTTCTTTTCACTTGTTAGGGATAGTACCATTATTGACAGAGGTTTGAAAGAGATCAGTTAGAATTTGATAGAGGTCATCAGCGTGTGTTTTCAGAAACCATTGTGGTATTTGGTCAGGACCTGAGGCTTTGTTAGAGTCTAGGTTATGCAGTTGCTTTTTGACACCCTCTGGGGTAATTATAAGTTGGTTTATTTTGCTGTTGGACAGTGGTTTAGTTACAGGATTTGGGAGGTGTTTTTTCCTGTGAAAACACTGAAAAACTGGTCATTTAGAATGTTAGCTTTAGTTTTACTGTCACTGCAGAGTTTACCATTATTTAGTAGATCAGACACACCTACAGAGCTACTTCTTAATCTTTTGGTATAGGACCAGAATGCCTTTGGGTTTTAGTGAGCTCAGTGAAAACCAGGTCATTTTTTATTGCCTGTAATACACCACCATAAACATTTGAATTTCCAACTTTGCGAACGACTGTATAGTTGTCCGGGAAAATTTCAGCGCTGGTAATTTCGGATTTAAGCCAGGTTTCAGTGCCAATAATGACATAATGAAGTCAGGTTGGTAATTGTCATACCTGACTTTTAAGGATAAACTTAGGTGCCGGGTGCGGGTAGGCTTAAAGAGAAACTTTTCGGCATGTAGGCCTATTCTTTCACAGACAACCATTTATGTCCCATTTCATAGTACATCTTAGGCCTAGGCCTATATAAAAAACTCAATATTTCTGTGTCCACCACTTAGGATAGCATAGCAAGGTTTGACGTCCTGAAAGCATTCAGTGTCTTATATCAAGACGTCCACGGCGTTTGATAACCAGTTGTGAACTCACTGGTTGCAGCAGACCCACCACTTTTTCAAAAAATGATGGTATGATCAAAGGGCCAACATACTGTTACAACCATGAAACGATTTTTTCTTGTATCATGATATTTTAATATGATGATGATCTATTTATAAAAGTCAGTATTTTTTTTGTTAAGACTTTCTTTCACTTAGGCTAGTACTACTTTTTGTTGTCTTTACAAGCATACAAAAAAATTCATGGAAGAAAAACGGTTGTTTTCGTAATAAAAACCGTGCGTTTCCGCCATGGGAAACCGCGTAAACGCAGCATGGCGGAAACACATGTACCCCATCTGTCAACCATACTTCACTGAGTATGCAAGTATTGCCATGCCCCCTGGCCTTGCATGCAACTTGCGCCTAGGCCTACGTAGAAAAAAAAGGAGCAGAAAAGCAGTAGGCCTAGACAATAAAAGATTCAGACAAGGCCTAAATTACCATGGAGGAAGAGTCATCGAGACCCAGATCTACTGGATCTGATAGCAGGTAACTATCTTCCAACTAAAATTAGGCCTAATTCTTTATAATTTCGCTATCATTTATACCATGTATTTTGTAGCCAAATTGACTCATGAATTGTAAATGTAAGGTTAGGCCTAACGTTAATTCGTAGTATGACAGATGCGCGAAAAATTTGATTTAAAATTTAGGAGTAGCTGCAGAATCCAATGCAACGTCAAAGATATACCAAAATTTAAGAGGCTGAGTCCTAACGTTAGTGTCTTATTTTTATTTGGGACTTTGGCGTAGGCCTAGTTTTTTTTTTGTTTTTTTCTGAAAAATTTACTTGTATAAAGTTGTAGTAAAGTTACATGTTAGGCCTAGGCTAGGCCCCTACTAGTTGTTACTTAGTCAGATAACATCTTGTAGAGTATAGAGTATTTCTATTGAGTTAAGCCTGTTTTGTATTGTATTGGGCAATGTCAGGTAACAGGAGAATAGCAATACAGAAAGTAAGTTACTAGACCTAGTCCTTGTGAAGTAGGCCCTAAAGTTATCTTTAGGGTGGATCCCTACAATCTGACTAGTATATGCTATAGCCACTACATGGCCGCTATACACAGTCAGAAAATATTTTAGGCCTATACCTTATTATAACGTTGAAACTGCTGCATTGGCTTGCGTAGATGAATTTTGACTACACGCTAGAAAAACTAGGCCTTTTCACAACGATTGCAGGTCAACTTTTGACAATGCCTTTTATCTCATGAATCACTTTTACGTAATGTAAAATAAATAGATATATGCAATGATACTATATTGAGATGTTCACTTATGTTTTGTGTGTGAGTTTAATGAAGAAAACTGAAAAGTTGCATTTGTATAAGAGCCTTCGCTACTGACTTAATTTCAAACAGTGCCTTGGATTTTCAAAATAACAGTTTCTTTGCTCTCGGGTGACACCCACACTAATTGTGTACGCATTTCCTAAAGTGAGGGATTTGCGAAGTAATCAGAATGTCAATCCTTCCGTAATTTTGATGTTTGTCTTCATTTTATTTGTAACTTAGTTTAAAAAATATTTCAAAATTTCAAGATGCTAATGAAATCAAAACCATAGCTCATAAGTACTTTTGTCAGTTTTGAGAAGGGTTTTCATTTCATAATTATGTTATTGTTGTTGTCTCAGTGGCTTTCAACGTTACAAGTGTATTGTGCATTGTCTCACTCAGTATGCAAGTTTTGCCTTGCAAGTAGTGCCCTACTGAGTGAGGTGTACATCTCACTACATGTTACTAGGCTTCATCCTTGTATGACACTTAATAGTATGATACTAGCTCAGATATTCTCCACTTTGTTGGAGGCCTAGTTGCATTGAAGAGATCTGGTAATTCTGTTGGTTGGTGCCATGTCACTTCCGGAAGATGACGTCATTTGCTGGAGTAAAATGAAAACAAAGCTTTGCGCGATACACGTGGGCAAGTCCGTATGTGTTTACTGTGTGTGGTACTGTACTTACGAGCACAGCTGATTGTTTTGTTTTCACTCCATGCGCGGGTTACTATGCAGTCTGACGACCTTGGATCACAAAGTTGCTGGATATGCAACCAAGTGAATACACGACTTCACACTTTCAGTGACCTCAAGGTCAATCGGGTACAGAAGTTTTGATCAGGTGATACCTCAAACACTACGCATGGAGACGAGATGGTTTTCTACCAGATTTGTGTCCGTTATGTACAATTTAGCCAATACAATGTTACAATTTCTTTTGTGTGAAGCAAAGAGATGGTCTTTGCCACCCTATTTACAAATTTTATTTAATTGTAAAAGGAATAATCATTTTTTTACTAGACAAAATGGAAATTTTAAACATGTTTTTACCCGTATTTCCTTAATAACAATGTGTATTTCTATATAAGCTGATACAATGTAGTGAAAGGATCTTTTAAAAAAATGTATGACATTATGGATGTATAAAGAGATACAAATTTGACATTTATTTTGATACATATTTATTGTCTCTACAAGTTTTCACCATGAACAGACATAATTTGCTACAGAGCACATTTTCAGTTTTTATTTACTAAACTTTGTTTTGGATTTCCCTATTTTTCCATTGGAATTTTGGTGAGAGCTTTCTGGTTTTCTTCGTTCTCCCGCCTACACCCATTATTATCTTAGCCTAAGACACACATCGCACCAGAGCCTGCATGCTTGCATGCTGCCTTGTGCGGGCAGCTCTCGGGCTTCTCACCTTCATCCACCTTTTTGCCCTGTTTCTCCACTTTGTACTCTTCTTTATCACCTCTCCTTGCTCCTGGGGTACCTGCTACCCCCTTTTCTCAGACGTTCCCCTCAAACTTTAGTACCCACTCAGAAACGCGTCAAACGACCTTCCTTTCCCCCCATCCAGCCTCTTTTACCCCCAGCCTATTTTTCCCCCCTCCCACCCGACCTTATCTTCTCTCCTTCAGGGTTTTAGCTAGGCAAGTTAGAGTGCCGAGCTCCAGTGACTATAAGTGGCATGCCCAGGATGACCTCCTAGATCCTCCTCTTATGAAGAACCTTTAAATTTAGTCCACTTCTATTGACAAACTGTCAACAAAAAAGTTTTTTTTCCCCTTTTTTTTTAGAATGCAAAAGGAGGAATTCTCCATTCTTCTTGTGGAATGCAGGGGCAACAGTATAGCAGGGAACCCTGGGTAGTGCCCCAAAATTCCAAGAAATCCTGTGTTGTATAAAGATAGGTGTTTTAAAGGCGGGAATCACCCTAAGATTAACATCTTTGGAGTTTTTAATGTACATATAACAGGCCTTCGGTAAACCTTTAAAAACCTTTAAAACCTTTAAAAACCTTTATTGACAAATTGAACCTTTAATCCTTTTAAAATTAGCTTTAAAACCTTTAAAAACCTTTATTTTCAAAGTTAAGTAAGGTAAATGATTCGTGTGCCAAGGTTTTAGCTTCATTGACAAATATACACATCCATTTAATAGCATATCTGTTCTCAACACACTTTTAAAAAGTAGCAGGACCAAAATAAAATTTCCAACTTCACGTAAGTAATGGACTTTTGGCGCCACCAACTGCCTTTTGCCCCAGAATATGCTCATTGTATGAAAATTTATTCCTTGAGTTAACCTTTATAAACCTTTTTATTTAAATGCAAAACCTTTATTTCAACTTTTCCAACCTTTAAAAAAACACTTTATTTTGAAAAAGAGTCACTGGGAGGCCTGATATAAAGAGAATGAAAGGAATGAAAAGTAATAATATTTGACAAAAATGTATTGTGCTTTTCACTTTTTCATGATTTATTAATAAACACTAAAACCTTGCACTTTACCACCTAAATTTTGTTTAACATCTTCATTTTCCGGGATTCTCTCTCTGGATGGGCATTTGCTTTCAGTGAGATCGTTCTTTTGTTTTTTCTTCCCTTCTGTTCTGACCAGACTTTGTACCTTATCTTACCTGTACAGCGATTCTCCTATAGTAGTTCCGCGATTTTTTTTTTTAGTTGCCTCCGGTCTCTTGGGTTTTTTTTCATCATGACGAAACACTTCTGCCTTGACCTTGACCTTCCCCCCCCCATCCCTGTGACCCACCTGCTACCTCCATTGACCATTCTTCAGCCCCAGTCCCCCAAATTATAATAATACAGACCACCAATAAACCAGATAGTTTTAAAAGAATTTCCCCTTTTCTTATTCACAAAGCGCTGTAAGGCCTTGTTGGTACCCTCCACAAGGTCTCCACCCTCAGATCCGACGCTCTCCTGGTGCACTGTACCAGGGACACTCGAGCCACCACCCACCTCACCACCAAAACCTTAGCCAATTGATGTTACAGTCACCCCCACCGTTCCCTAAACTCCAGCAAAGGTGTGGTCAGAACTAGAGACCTAGCCTACCTGACCGATGAAGGCCTCATAGAGGATTTACCAATCAACAAGTTACTGAAGCCCGTTATCTCGTACTCAAGAAAGACAGTGCCAAAACACCCACCAATACCATCCTGATGTTTTCCACACCAACTCTCCCCTCCCACATATCTGCTGGCTACCTGAGAATCAAAAGTCACCCCTTATATTGCTTACCCCCTCCTTTGTCATAAGCAGGGTTCTAGCTAGACAAGTTTGAGTGCCGGGCTCTAGTGACAATCCAGGGTGACCTACTACACCCCCTCCAGTAAAAAACTGTTCAAATTTAGTCCACTTCTATTCACATATTGTCAACGAAGAAGGTTTTTTAATAAAAAATATAAACAATATTTTGTTAAATCGGAATGCTAGAAAGATTTATGTACAATGGATATTCAAAATACAATAAATATTTAACTGTCAAAGTGCCCCCACCCCCTCCCCCCCCCCCTCCCCAAAAAAAGTACAACATATGCCGGAAACTATTCTCTCAATTCCCATTGTTATTTATCCTGCCCAAATTTTTACCGCTTTTATTTTAGTCCCAGTATCATTCGATGAAAGCCATGCGGCACACGTTCCACAGGAATGCCTAAAATTGCATGCGCACTTCCAAGGGATGTGCCCCCTGGGCCCTCACCAGGGCTGTGCCACTGGACCCCTTTGGCTTCAGCAACAGTTATGGTCATTTCAGCCTTTCAATAGTTTTTTTTCATTCTGCAGTCAATTGTCAATAGCTTGTTTGAATAATATCACGTATTTACAAAAACAAATTCCTTGACCCATGCAAAAGGAAAGCGATTTTACATACATGTAAGCTAGAAAACTTGATAAAGATTATAAAGAAGTACATCATATTGCAACATCCTGCTGGGTTGATGACATCATTTTGTGCATGTTTTATTTAATTTGGCTGCTCCCTTGGGGACTTATTGTTTTTTTGGTATTTTATGAAAACTCCTGCATAATCTTAAATCAACACAAAAATCAAACAATTCCATCAGAAAAATATTCATACTTAAATCTGTGCAAAATAGTTGTCTTCTTAATCTTAAAATTTGAGCAAAAATGGTGCAATCTTGGTGCTCCATAAAATTGTGATGCTGAGGTAAGAGTACGCATCACACACTTTTATTTATGCAATAGCAGTATGCATTTACAGTAATAGTAGGAATACATCCATTTTTGTTTTAATACATACAATAAACGATTGGTTAATGGATAACACTCCGAAAAGTCTGATGGAATCAAACCATGTTGTACAGTATCTTGTACTGTAGTACCATACATGCATGGTGCACACACTGTGTATACCTACACTACAGTACTACTAGACTGTTTACAGTAAATGAATCTGCTTCATTTAAAGAAGATATCTTCCCATTTACTCTAAGAAATACATTTTTCTAACAGAAAACAAAGAACATGCAATAAAATCTTACATATCCCATTCATAAATGACTGCCGGAATCAAGATTTTGAGTTGAATAATCTGGTAGATCAGCATAAGTGCACAATTATGGTGGCCATTTTGGAAAGGTTGACACAATAATTAACATGTTCTATTCAATACTTGAGAATGTTAAAAAAAGAAAACTTTTACAACTTACAAGTAAAAATGAATCTGTAAGTTTTAATCCTATTGTATACCCAATAACCCAGTATACCTTTTTGTTGATAAATGTCCATCAAGATAGCCGACCTCAATCTTTTGTTACCGGATTATGTAAAGCCAGATAAATGTCACCAAAAAAAATTTCTCCATTGATTATTATTCTCTATTGAAACATATACATGTATAAATTGTTGAATCATCAATACAGCAAAATTGTATACTTAAACATAAGCATAAGAACAGACTGACAGACTAAAGTATCTTGTGTATAATTGGGAGCAGGACAGATTACTTTTCTCATGGGGAAATAGCACATTCAACTTTGCTAAAAGTTTGGTGATGTTATTCTTTAAGGCGATGTAAACTCCACATAAAATATTGATTTAAGATACTTATTAACAAAACTTAAAGTAGGAAGGGTATTGTGAATTTTACATGAGTAAAGAAAGAATTTAGTAGCATAGAAACTGGTAAATTACACCTTAGTAACTTCTTAACATAACATACCAAAACAAGATTACAGGCTAAGAAGGGTTGGTCACCCCATAAAAAACACAAATTAACACCACCACCACAAAAAAAATCAAAGCCACCCAAAGTTAGTAAAGAACTTATCAATGTTGACTTGAAATTATGAATAGAATTGGAGCTAACTACCCACTTATGCAAACCATTCCACTCATTAACAACTCTTTGCGAAAAGCTAAAATGCCGAATATCATTCGTGAGAACTCTTTGGTCAACTTCAAACTGTTACCATGTGTCACATGAGTATTAGCTGAAACATGCAAGAAATAACAGGAAGTCAAAACATCACTACCAGATAGGAATTCAAAAACCAGAGTCATATACATACTTTTACTGCCATGTACTCTTCTCAACTCAAGTGTGGTCAAACAAAGAATTTGCAACCTAGATTCACAAGAGAGATTTCTTACTTCGGGAATAAGTCTAGTGGCCCTTCGCTAAACCTGCTCCAAAATTAACTTATCCTTCTCATAAAAGGGGCTCCAAGCCTGAATAGCATACTCAAGGTGAGACCTGACTAACTGCTTATACAAATTAAGAACAACCTCTCTACCAAGAAAACCAACAATTTCTTCTAATCAAACCAAGCATCCTATTTGCCCTTGCAGCTGCTAAAGCACACTGTATAGAAGGCTTCAGATTGCTAGTAATGACAGCACCTAGGTGCCTTTCTTTAGCAACACAATCAAGATTTGAACCATTCATGCAGTAATCAAAAGCCAAATTGCTCTGACCAAAATGATTAACTTTGCATTTATCAACAGTGAATGATAATCTGTTACATTTGGGACCAAGAAACTAACTTATCCAGATCAGTTTGCAAAAGTGAAAAATCACTAGCATCATCAACAATCCTATACAGCTTAGTGTCATCAGCAAATTTACAAATCCTGGAGCCAAGGGAAACACTAATATCATTAATAAAGATTAGGAAAAGAAGCAGACCCAACACAGAACCCTGAGGAACACCACTTGTAACCTTCTTCCATGGAGATACTTCATCATTAACAACAACTCTTTGTGACCTGTCAATTAACCAAAAATTTATCCAACTGGCGCACTTTCCCTCCACACCATCAAGCACTCCTGTTTTCATCATAAGCCTGCCTAATGGAACCTTATAAAATGCTTTTTGGAAGTCGAAATAGATAACATCCACATTATGACCAGAATCAACTAGTGTAGTAACATCATCAAGAAACTCCAATAAATACAAAAAACACAAGACCACTTAAATAAGAACCCATGCTGGGACAAATTCAAGAAACCATTGACCAGTACATGATCTAGTACAACATCCTTAATGGACTCCATGACCTTGCACACAACACTAGTAAGACTCACTGGCCTATAGTTACAGGGCAAACTGTGGTCACCCTTGTAAAAAATAGGAGTGACATAGGCAATTCTCAAATCACTAGGAACAACACCAACATCAAAGCACTTTGAAAAGATAATACTCAGGGGAACAGAAAGGACATTAGAACACTCACTTAAGACAGCAGGATGTATACCATCTGGACCGGGTGCTTCATTAGAATTCAAAACCTTCAACTTGTTAGACACAACATCAACTGAAAAATCAACATTCTTAATGGATACAAGAGAGTGCACACTAAGATATCCACAACATCATCAGCAGGGGACTTCCTAGTAAAAACAGACACAAAGTAGTCATTCAAAACTTCAGCCATATCCTTACCACTATTGATAGTGACACCATCATTACCCTGAAGGGGAGCGACAACCCCCTTGGGTTTTTTGCTTTGAATGAACATAAGAAAAGATTTATCTTAACTTCTTTGGACGAACATTTTTCAAAAAGCACTTTAGTATCTCTTATCAAACCCTTCGTTAACTTTTCATGATCCTTATACCGAGCAAGCTCTGCAGAAGACCCACTGTGTTTATAGCAACGCCACAACTTCTTCTTTTCTGAACAGCCTGCAAAACCTCCCGAGACATCCACACTGGTCGATTATGCCTACAGACTTTCTTTAATGGGACAAACCTATTTACACCCTCCAAACTTTAGTTCAGAAAACATCCCATGCTTTACAAGGATCTAAGAGCAAAAAAGTCTAGAAAATCTTTACCATATGGACCACTAGTACAGAGATTCCAATCAATGTCTGGAAAATTGAAGTCCCCAAGAACAGTAACTCGCCTAGAAGCAACTTTTCTGAAGTAGTCAAGCAATTTCTGATTGTTCTCAGGACTAGAATTTGGTGATCTATACACAACACCAACAACCACTGAAGTACCAACATTGCCATCAACAATAAGCTCACACCATATGCAATTTAAAAAAAAAAAAAAAAACTGATCATTCCTATCTATACAATTAAAACTCTTTCACGAACAATAAAACACTACCTCCTCTACCATTAAGAGTATCTAATCAGTCTTGCCTGAAAACTGAGTAACCTGGAATATGTATCTCTGAATCACTAATTTCACTAACAGTCCAACTCTAAGTAATACCAATTATATCAGGTCTACTAATTGAAATTTCAGCCAGAAGCTCATCACGCTTATTCAAAATGCTATGAACATTTGAAAACTACAACTAGAAGAACAATCCCTATCGCCAGAAACATGCCTAATATGTGGGTTTAAACTCTCACCCCACCCCCCCTCCCCCATGACTAGTTAAAAGGACTCAGATTCTTAATTGTCCTATTTACACCCCTAGCATGAACACGAGCACCTTTCCCAATTAAATGCAAACCATCTCTTGTAAACCAATCAGCCCAAGATTCAAGCTTATGCCAGAAATTTACAAAATCGAACTCAAACAGACGACAAATACTCGCTAGCCAAGTATTGATCAACAATGTCTTATCTGTCATGGACGAACTACATGTACCCCTACGCGTCAACAGACCAACAACTAGAACTCTACAACCTGTGTCCTTCCAACTTGAATAACAAATCCGTGAAACTATGCCTAACAGAATCAACATTTCAAATATCATTTGTACCAATTGAAACGGTATCTTCACCCATACATAAATTCTTGTCATGAGAACTAACATCATCAACCCTAGCCCCTGGAAGACACACCCTAATCCTTCTACAATGATCTACTCCACAAAACTCTGTGTTTTGCCCACAGTGGTTTTGCCCAGAATGGTTTTGCCCTCATTTATACCATTAAGACCTCGCACAGCAGGTCGAAATGCAAAACAACCGCTTTATGTACAGTAGTATCGTTGAACCTGGATCAGTCTAGGAGATTCTCATTAAGGACATCACATCTATTGTGGTTAAAGTCAATTTAGTTTGATCAGTCAGTTCAGTATAGGCTAGTTGTTCATTTCAATAAGTGTGTACAGAAGAGATCAGAAGAGAGTAAGAGATACACACCCCGGCTAGAATTCATTCCATTAAGCCCAGAGTGGTTTCGCCCTCATGGGCACCACCCAGATCTCATGCCGATGGCTGAGGTGCAAAGACAACCACTGTATGTACAGTAGTACCGCTCAGCCTAGCATGATCTGGGGAGGCACCACATAACTTGTAAATAGACCAGAGTAGAACCACAATAAATGTACTTTATTGCCTGCTGTGTGGGTTTATTTTCAAGAGTGTCTCTTTTCTCTCTGGCCAGTTACATAGCATCTGGTGGCCAAGACCCCACCACCAAAAATTACAGGTCTGTGTGCTGCAATACAGTTACACATATATTAAATTGATTGTTTCTTTATCTTACACAGTAACTGTAGTACTGGTTCAGCCAGTGAAGATATGTTTGTCATAACCAAGCCACAAACCCCACCCACCACACCAATCAAAAAGAAGCAGAGGACGATCTCAACCGGAGGAACAGAAAATTTAATTAGAACTGAAACGCGGACCATATACACAGCTGGACGACCACCTTGGTATAACTCTCGTGGTCAATTGAAAGAGGCATTTGTGATTGGTAAGTTTTTAAGTCTTGTAATATCTTGCAAACTTGTTTTATTGTTTTCTGTTTAACTGCAATTGTTACAGTGTTATGTATGTATTCCCTGTCTCCAAGGATACAAAAATATTATTTTGTATTATTATTTAATTTAATTGTGAGATGTATTATATATGAATAAAGAAACTTGTCAAAATTAATTTAGTTATGACCTTATCAACCTTGAATCCATATTCTTTGTACTTTGTGCAATAATCCTTGTTCAAAATTATAAGATGAGTTGGTTAATTTGGTTAGAGGAGCTGGTTAATTTTCAACGTCAGTGTAAATGATCCAAAAATATTGTTATTTAAAGACCAGTTATCATGTTAACTTGGAGATGAATATACAGTGCTATTCATCGTTTTAGATTCATCAAAATACTTATGCAAAATTTTGCAAATATTTAAAAGTCAATCAATTGCTGCCATGGAACTGATGATACTAGTCAAGCGACAAGATTCACACTCACTCCCACCTCCTTACTGGCTCCCCCACCCCTCTGCAACAATTGCCATTGCCCCCTTACAGTCTACCATGTCCTCCTTGCCTGCCCCTGTACAACCTCCCCAGAGCTTCCCTCACAACTCCATAGCCGAGCTCCAGAAAAAAAGCGCAGATAAAATTATCTTCTTCTTCATGCCTCCATATTTACTCTTTCTCTCCCACCCCCTCTACCTACATTTATCCCTTTTTTTACACCCCTGCACTTCATCTTTTGATCCAAGCTTCCTGGCTCTTAGCCCCTGTACTTCTCTTAGACTCCTCATATTTTATTTTCTTCTTACCTCTTCAATGATCTAACCTCTCAGGCACAATTTGACCCCTCGCTGTCGTGGTACCGTTAAACCCTCATCAAACAAACATGCAAACAAACAAACTTTTAACAGTAAAAGCTTCATAAGTTCTTGAGAAAAACTAAAGAAATGCAGAACATTGTCGATTTTTGTAGCCTGTGTAAGTTGTGATAATTTGACAGATTTTGGGGGTTTTCTGTTTCATATAGGGTTGTGCGGTGGAAGTGCTTCTGGAAAGACAACTGTTGCTCAAAGAATTATCAAAGCTTTAGATGTTCCATGGGTCACCCTGCTCTCAATGGATTCATTTTATAAGGTACATGTATTGTCTTTTTGTCAAACATTTTTGATAATACATGGAGAAATATACAGAAAAATGCTCCGAGAGCATAAAATTGTATTAATCAGACATTATTCTAGGCATGTTGGAATTCCACCTTGGCGGAGGTATGTGCTCTAGAAAGTGCTAATATTCTAGTTCTTTATGTATTATTAAAAATGTGTAATGTATTCTATCCTAATTACCTCCACCAATGAAGTTGGACGGAGGTTATGTTTTTACATGTGTGAGTTCATTTAATCACCATACCCAATACAATCTATCTCAGAAATCCTAGGCCCACCAAGATTAATCCCCAAGTTTTGATCTGTATGATCATTTACAATCTGAACACTTGAAGCTTATCTTCTGACTGGATTTCTTCCAAGGCCATAACATTGTTTTCAGTTTTTTTTCAAGTGAAGCATTATTATTTGAGCTCTATTCAGGCAGGATTCACATTCCATCATATTCCATTCATGGCAGAAACCAATTGTTTCATTTTCTTTGATTCCAGAGAACACTTGATGTAAGTCTCTTTGAGTCCATAAAATTGATTGTTTGGATCTTCATTCAGAGCCCAAAGTCATTGTTCAGCACATTCCATTAGAAAGGTTCAACTTAGTCTTGACAACTTAGTCTTGACAGATCTCATCCTAAAACATCCCCACACCTCAATGTCTGTCCTTCCTCTGTTCCGATTAAGTTCAAGTCCAATTTTAATCACTTCTTCCTGTTACAGTAACGAAACCACACACCAAATTTAATCCAAATCCAATCATCAATTCTTGAGATATCTTGATGACAGACAAACCCGCCTTAAAATGTCTCCACCCCTCCATTTGTACCCTTCCCTTTTCCAATATGTGGTTGATTTTAATTACTTCTTCCTTAAGCAGTAGCAAAACCACACACCACATTTAATCCAAATCCAATCATCATTTCTTGAGATATCTTGATGACAGATAAACAGAGCGAAAACATGTCCCCACCTCCATTTGCCCCTTCTCCTGTTTCAATATGTCTCAAATTGTGATTACTTCTTCCGTAAGTAGTAACAAAACCACACACCAAACTTAATCCAAAACCAATGAGTTGTTTTGTAAAAGTGATCTACTGTATATACAGAAGCTCTTGAAGTATACTAACAAGATTGATAAAGTACCGTCAATCCAAACAACCCCCATAGTATGATGTAAGTTATTAATTGAACTTAACTAAATTTCTCACAGGTTCTTGATGAAGAGCAACACGAACAGGCTGAAAACTGTGAATATAACTTTGACCATCCGGAGGCATTTGATTTTGAGCTCATGATTCAGACATTGAAGAAATTAAAAGAGGGCAAGCACGTGGAGGTAATGTGACCTTTTTTCATTGACACCTGTACACAAAAAGGCAAAGGGAGAGCAGAAGAGCTCTTCCTATAACATCATATGGAAAAATTCGGGAGAAATAATATATTTAGAATTGGAAGAAAACATCCAGTAATTGTGTTACAAAATGGTTCTGGAGAATCACAATTTTCATGATAAATAACTCCGGCCATAAATTTTCAGTCTATTGCACACAAACATCCCAGAGTGTTTATAACTCACTGATGAAAACATCCTTTTAAAAGTCTGAATGAATCCTCAGCCTCACATTACACGCATGGCTGGCTCTGCAGTAACCCTAACCACAATACCTGGTTCTTCACAATAAGTTCCATTGTGTGCATATACAGATATATACAGGAGTTTTATACCTGATGCGTGAAATCACTCAACTATCTGTGGTGGGTTTCTTATTTGCTTCTAGCAGAGTCTAAAAGTTATATTCGCCGAAATGGAGGTTCTTGCGGGGAAAAAGACTGAAATTTTATAGCGAGGATTGGGAGTAATGTATGTCGAGGCATGAATATTAAAAAAAACTTCAAAAAGAAGAAACAGTCCACGAATGGCACTTGTTGCCCACTTGTCATATGTAGTGGAGGGCACTTCTTAAGCAAATTGGGGGTATGTGGAATTGATGTGTACATAACCTGTATTGAATAATGCCATCTTCAAAATAATTTGTTTTTGCCCTAAGGTACCTTCCGCAAGGCATGTGTGTTTGAAGTATCCTTGATTGATGTGAACAATGAAGATCTCAGAACTGTGTCAGTTGTTGACCCCTGAATGTCTGCTCACACTAAGCTAAATATCAAATATTATATAGTTACAACTATAGAAAAATGCTACTTATTTGATTTCTTGGGAAATGGAGATTTTAAGACCATTGCTTCTTGTCTTGCAGATTAGACTTCAAATTTTTCTTGAGTTTTGGTGATGAAATCTAGAGATTATGAATTTGAGTTTTGGTGATGAAATCTAGAGATGATGAATTTGAGTTTTGGTGATGAAATCTAGAGATGAATTTGAGTTTTGGTGATGAAATCTAGAGATAATGAATTTGAATTTTGGTGATGAAATCTAGAGATGAATTTGAGTTTTGGTGATGAAATTAAGAGATTATGAATTTGAGTTTTGGTGATGAAATCTAGAGATGATGAATTTGAGTTTTGGTGATGAAATCTAGAGATGATGAATTTGAGTTTTGGTGATGAAATCTAGAGAGATGAATTTGAGTTTTGGTGATGAAATCTAGAGATGAATTTGAGTTTTGGTGATGAAATCTAGAGATTATGAATTTGAGTTTTACTGATGAAATCTAGAGATGATGAATTTGAGTTTTGGTGATGAAATCTAGAGATTATGAATTGAGTTTTGATGATGAAATCTAAAGATGATGAATTTGAGTTTTGGTGATGAAATCTAGAGACGATGAATTTGAGTTTTGGTGATGAAATCTAGAGATGAATTTGAGTTTTGGTGATGAAATCTAGAGATGAATTTGAGTTTTGGTGATGAAATCTAGAGATGATGAATTTGAGTTCTGGTGATGAAATCTAGAGATGAATTTGAGTTTTGGTGATGAAGTCTAGAGATGATGAATTTGAGTTTTAATGATGAAATCTAGAGATGAATTTGAGTTTTGGTGATGAAATCTAGAGATGAATTTGAGTTTTGGTGATGAAATCTAGAGATTATGAATTTGAGTTTTGATGATGAAATCTAGAGATGATGAATTTGAGTTTTAATAATGAAATCTAGAGATGATGAATTTGAGTTTTGGTGATGAAATCTAGAGTTTATGAATTTTAGTTTTGATGATGAAATCTAGAGATTATGAATTTGAGTTTTGGTGATAAAATCTAGAGATAATGAATTTGAGTTTTGGTGATAAAATCAAGATTATGAATTTGTTTCTCCTCCAGGTGCCAATCTATGACTTCACAGAACACAGCAGGAAGAAGGAGCAGGTGAGATTCCATTAAATATTTTTTTAAAAAATGTCCGTTCTAGTAGTTTCATAAAGACCATTAGGCATAGAACCAAAAAATCAATCATCTCACCAATCCTTAGGGCTTTAGTGGTTACAAGTATTGGTAACTACCAGTGAAGGAAGGAAAAACTGAAACAAAACAAAATGATTTTTTACTCTGCTTTGTTTCAAAAGTTTGGCAAAGATGCAGTATTTTCAGTCAAAGTTATTGGAAGCAGCCTTAGTCTAAGAATGAAGGTAAGTCAACCAGGAAGCTCTCAAATAACAGCTCTCTGAGTCAATTATATGACTAGCAGATGTTGATTCTGGAGCCAGCCAAATGATTTTATTCATGTTTAAGAGATATTACGAAGTAAAGGAATGTTATTGCCCCATTAAGCGTGATCAAACACCTGCATATTGATTTAATACAGGTACTCCTTTGACTAAGGTGTTTCAGTAGATTTGAACTCTGGCTATTCGATATTTGTTTGATCACTTTTGTTCTTCACATTTAGTGTTTGGAGGATAGATTCCTTATCATTATCTGCTATTATTCAACCTATTTAGTAAACTTATTGACAATGATATTAATAATAAGGTAAGCACTTTGAGGAGCATGAAGGTCTCGGTAACCCATCAAATATTTTATTTTCAAACCTTTATTTTTGAATGACTTTTTAATTCTGAAATTCAAAAATTGCAGGTGTTTAGGAAGTATATTGTGGAAATTTGTTATAATGCTCCATTAGAAACACAAAGACACTTTGTAATAAATTCTGCAAATTTAAAAGTATTTCCTTTGGCAATTGCTATGATGGTTTGAGATAATTGCAAAGTTAAGCAAAGAAAGTGAAATTCAGACTCAGTTTCTGTTTTAACAAACTGTTACAGTGGATGAAACAACAACAAATTTATTGAAAAGCAACAAACTGTTTTTCTTGGGTATTTTAGTCATTTGAATGGGTTTTCAACCTTTTATGGAGCAATTTTGCAAATTCTTCTTCTTTTGATTTACAGTATCTGCTGTACTGTACACCTAACTTCAATTTAAATTTTTTGTGTCAGTGTTGTCAGCAAGCTGTGGTTGAATACATTGTAGAGCATATTGTAATAGCTGTACTGTATATGGTGACTGGAGTAATTAGTAAATGTGTACCTTCTGGAACTTATCTCTAAGATAAAAAGTAAACCATCATGTTGCTAATGTACTCATTCAAAGTACATGGTTATGTCATGTCATGTTATTCCGACAGCAGTAAGAAAACATTGATACATTTCTTGTGTTTATTCTAGTTTGGTATGTTTTGGATAATCTTTGACATTCCTGTTGCAGGTATCATTGATGCTATCACTGTAGTGGGAAAGTTGGTTTGCTAACAGTAGTAGAGTTATCGCCATATTGATTATTGATGGTTTTATTCTTTATTGGGCTGACAGTGAGATTTATGCAAGCAGATACATTTATTGATAATCTTTTCCTAACAGTTATGGTACTGCCAATAATGGGACATTTGTTCTAATGTAGGCAGAATATTTTCACATCAAATTTTTTTTGTTTTCTTCACAGCGTCATAATTGCAAATAAGTGAAAAAAGCAATTGATGAAAAAACAAGAGTGTAATATTTTACAAGTTTATACATACAATAGCTATTGTGAAAGGAAGTACTTAAAAAAAAAATATATATAAAAAAAATATATATAAAAAAAACTTTGCCATGCAGAACTATTATAGGAATCACTACTCTGAATTATCATTCAATGTAATAACAGCTAGTGAAGATGAAGGCTTGTAATCTCAATCCCCAACTCCTGATCCAGAGAAATAAAGGTGATGGCATTCAGTTTTTGATGTAATAAAGAGTACAACTTTCCCTTCTAGTTTGTAATTACTTTTAGCAGTATGTTTTATACAAAGTAAGTCTAGAACAGTATGAAATTCATTTGTTGTTCATTTCAACCTCTTGTACATAATAACAGTACAATATTTACAATGAAGCTGAATGCTTGATAATATTTTCAGAATGCCTATTCAAAAGCTAGAAGTATAGGCATCCTCTTTAAGATACATAGAAAAAAAATATATGAATGCAAAATTTTACATCTATTGAAAGAAAAGAAAAAAGAAAATGGTAACAATATGATATTTTAAATACTCAAGCCAACAAAGAGACATATTCTAAGAAAAGTTCAAGGAGCCTGTTACAGAGTAGATGCCCTGTGAACCTGGTATGCAACTTCCTGTTTCTTGACCTTCTGATAAAGCTCATCCAGTGTATGTAAAGCACAAAATGGTTCTAAATTTGAATATTTTCATTAAAATATTTTCTTTTTCATTTTGCCTCGTGTTATTTCCTCCAATGAAAAGTGATATTGGTATACGTTTTTAAAGATGAACAAATTGGTTCAGTCAAGTATGAAAACACATTTATCGTCTTGGAATTTAACATTAGAAAGTGCTATTTTTTTTTTTTTTTGTTCTTTTAGAAAGCCATGTATGGTGCCAATGTTATCATCTTTGAGGGTATTATGACGTTTTGCAATAAAGAGTTGACTGATGTAAGTACACTACTTGTATGTACATTTATCCTTGCGTACCGAGATGGTGGAATGTCATAGTTTCTGACTCTTGAGGAAAATTGTTTAATCTTTGAAAGACCAGTGTTTAACATGAATTTATACTTTGATGAAGCAGTTATATTGAAACAGTAGGTAATTAATTTTACTTGTAATATTTTAGATATAATTCATAGACTGCTGTCAAGTCTCTTTAACAATATTTTTCATACCATTCCACAAATTTCATAAGTCACTAAGTTTACAGACAATATGTTTTAAGGCAGATAATGATAATAAATAATGCTCAGTTCTTACACAGCATCTTACTACACAAGTATGCATGCTCAGTGCAAGTATGCATGCTCAATGCAAGTATGCATGCAAGTATGCATGCTCAATGCAAGTATGCATGCTCAATGCAAGTATGCATGCTCAATGCAAGTATGCATGCTCAATGCAAGTATGCATGCTCAATGCAAGTATGCATGCTCAATGCAAGTATGCATGCTCAATGCAAGTATGCATGCTCAATGCAAGTATGCATGCTCAATGCAAGTATGCAGTATGCATGATCAATGCAATGCGTATGCATGCTCAATGCAAGTATGCATGCTCAATGCAAGTATGCATGCTCAATGCAAGTATGCATGCTCAATGCAAGTATGCATGCTCAATGCAAGTATGCATGCTCAATGCAAGTATGCATGCTCAATGCAAGTATGCATGCTCAATGCAAGTATGCATGCTCAATGCAAGTATGCATGCTCAATGCAAGTATGCATGCTCAATGCAAGTATGCATGCTCAATGCAAGTATGCATGCTCAATGCAAGTATGCATGCTCAATGCAAGTATGCATGCTCAATGCAAGTATGCATGCTCAATGCAAGTATGCATGCTCAGTATGCATGCAAGTATCCATGCTCAATGCAAGTATCCATGCTCAAAGTGCTTTGCAGTTAACTTTCAGATGGGAAATTTGTGACTTCAGTTCATTCACAACAGCATTTTCGGACATATGACCAACGCAAATAAGTTTTGTTTTTATGTACAGAAGTAATTTGGACTGATCATAAGATCTGCTTAGCTTCAATATTGTATACCCTCGCTGTCGTGGTGCTGTTAAGCCCTCATCAAACAAACAAACATCAATATCTTCAATCTTTTATGACATTATCTTTAGATGTTGTTATAGGAGTTAACTGTATATTTCATTGTGCATTGTCATAGAATAAGCATACAAATTGGGGTACCTGATTGAGATATGCATAAGGAAAACCTGTACACTTTCTTTTTTATTATCAGGAATCAGTTTATCAACTCAGAGGCATTGTTTTTCTCTTTACAAACAGCTGATGGACCTCAAGATTTTTGTTGACACAGATTCTGACATCCGTCTTGCCCGAAGATTAAAAAGGGATATCACAGAGAGAGAAAGAGATTTGGAGGGGGTGCTTAAACAATATAATAAATTTGTCAAACCTGCTTTCAAACAATTTATAGAGCCTTCTGTTCAGTATGCTGACATAGTGGTTCCAAGAGGTAAGCAAACTTCAACTTTATCAGCAGTCTCTGCATTGAAATTACTATGAGTCCTGCAGAACTACCTGCCAAATGATAGAACTTGGTGGGGCTGCTCAAAATAGACATCAGGGCATGCTCACCTAGTGGCGTATATTTTTGTAAAACAGTGTAGCAATTAATCTGTATATATATGATTACCTCCGCCAACGAAGTTGGATAGAGGTTATTTTTGCCTCCGCCTCTGTTTGTTTGTCATCAAGATATCTCAAGAACTCTTGACTGGATTTTGATCACATTTGGTGTGTGGTTTTGTTACTGCTTAAGAAAGACATGACTAAAATTTGGGACATATTGGAACAAGGGAGAGTAGAAATGAAGGGGTGGGGATATGCAAGATTTATCAAGACTTAGTTGAAACTTTCCATTAGAATGTGCTGAACAATGAGCCATGCGATGAAAGAACAGCCTCACCATTAATTTTCTGGACTCAAAGAAAATCAAGTAAAGTGGTCTCTGGTATCAAAGAAATCAAAACAATTGGCTTCTGCCATGAATGAAAATGATAAAATGTGAATGTACACTAAATAGAGCTCAAACAATGAACTCCAAACCTGAATTAAACTTTAAAACAATAATCACAAGAAATAATCCTCAAGTGTATAGAATGTAAATGGCAATAAAGATCAAGAGTGTGAAAGAGATTGTTTGGGGTTATAAGTTGGTGGGTTGAGAGTTTCTGAAGTAGATTGTATTCCGTTGGGGAACAAACGGGCAGAGGTATGCGCTTGCTAAAATTCTGGTTAATAGTATTATAAGGACATAAATGTTTTGTTGCATTTGGGTAGGTAAGATGATATGATTCTTCTGTTATATTCAGACACATTCAAATATTCAGTGACACTTGTATTCTTGTATCCTATTAATTAGTTGGATTACTAGCATTAGTTACCTCTGCCAACAAAGTTGGATGGAGGTTATGTTTTCGCCTCTGTAAATTTGTTTGTCTGTCATCAAGATATCTCAAGAACTGATGATTGGATTTGGATTAAATTAAGTGTGTGGTTTTGTACTCCTTACGGAAGAAGCGATTAAAATTTAAACCATATTGAAACAATTAAAATTTAAACCATATTGGAACGGGAAGGGTGCAAATGGGGGTGGGGACGTGTTTTTGCCTCTGTTTGTTTGTCTTAAAATTTGAGACATATTGGAACAGGGGAAGGGTGCAAATGGGGGTGGGGACATGTTTTTGCCTCTGTTTGTTTGTCTGTCATCAAGATATCTCCAGAACTTATGATTGGATTTTGATTCAATTTTGGTGTGTGGTTTTGTTATAGCTTAAGGAAGAGGGGATTAAAATTTGGGGTTTTTTTGGAACAGGGGAAGGGCAGAAATTTCTAAATAAAGATTCAAACAATCAATTTTCTGAACTCAATGAAACTTCAAGTGTTCTCTGAAATCAATGAAAATGAAAAATTGGTTTCTACCATGAATGAAAATGATGGAATTTGAATCCTGGCTGAATAGAGCTCAAACAATGATGCTTCACTTGAATAAAACTGAAAACAGTGGTATGGCCTTGGACGAAATCCAGTCAGAAGATAATCTTCAAGTGTTCAGATTGCAAATGTTCATTACAGATCAAAACTTGGGGATGAATCTTTGTGGGTCTAGGATTTCTGCGGTAGATTATATGGGGTGTGGGGATCAAATGAACTCTAAAATTATTCTAGGCACTTTGGAATTGCAATGGGCGGAAGAATGCATTCTAGAGAGTGCTAATATTCTATTTCTGTGCTGTGTCATTGAGCAAGTCACTTTATTCTACTTGTCTCAGACTACTCAGCTGTAAATGAAGACCAACATTACTGGTGAAGTACCCTGTGATATGGTGTGTGTCCCCTTTAAAGAGAGTATGGAAATCAGCGGAATGTACAGGCCTTCTGGAACTTACCCTAACATACCATATTTAAAGATCTATAGAAGAAGTAGTAGCATCATAACCTAACTTGCTTGAAAATGCAGCTCAAACTATGAAAATAGCAGAATATCCCATTACAACAGATTGAAAATAAATCATTTTATAGCTTTATAGCAAATTTAAATTTGTCTGAATGTCTATTCTTTTTTGTAAATCCCTTGTGTTTTAATCATGAACTACAATTTATTGAAGAAGAGTTGGTGGAATCATAAGCACACCCTGAAAGAACATGAGGAGAAGGCAATACAAAGTTCATGCTCTTGATAAATGGAAGTATCAGAGTATTTTTCTGTAGATTTCTATATACCTTTAATTTCATTGATTTTATTTTATTTGATTGCAGGTGCTGAAAACGATGTTGCCATGCGACTCATAGTGCAACATGTGCATGACCAGCTGGAGAAGAGGGGCTTTAATTTCAGGTCAGTTTATCACCTATTTGAAATTTAATTGAATGAAACTTTTGTTTCTTTATTTTAGCTTGAAATGATAATAACATAGCCTTTACTGTTGATATAATGACAAATGTGATGACTATCCTTTCTTCAATCAATCAGTAGACAGTTATTGTCATTATTACCTCTGCCTATGAAGTTGGACGGAGGTAACATTTGCGCCTCGGTTGGTCTGTTTGTCATCAACAGATCTCAAGAGCTGATGATTGGGTTTTGATTCAAACTGGTGTGTCGTTTTGTAACTAAGAAAGAAGTTATTAGAATTGGGACATATTGGAACAGGGGAAGGGCAGAAATTGAGGGGTGGGATATGTTAGGGTGAGATCTTTCTAGACTTACAGTATTTGAACATTTCCAATGGAATGAGCTGAGCAATGAATTTATGCCCTGAAAGCAATCCAAACAATCCATTTTTGGACTCGTAAGAAAATCAAACAAAGTGGTTTGTGGTATCAAAGAAAATCAAAACAATTGTGTCTCTTGCATGAAAGGAAAATATTGGAATGTGAATCTTACCTGAATGAAACTCGAACAATAAATGCTCAGCCTCAAGAAAACTGAAAATAATGATATGATCTTGGGACAAATCAACCAGTTAAAAGATAATCCTGAAGTGTTTAGAATGCAAATGGGCAATACCAATCAAAAATAAGAAAAATGATTCATTGGGGATAAAAGTTGGTGGGCCTAAGAATTCTGAGGTAGATTATATTGGTGGGGAATGAACTGGGACAGAGGTATGCACTTTACAAAGTGCTACAATTGTAGTTAGTATTGTTCTTGTTATTTAAAGCTCTTGGCTTATTTTTCAACTTAAAATGATTTTGTTCTCTCTAAGTTAGGTTACATTTATTTATGATATTTGTTCTTTCCATCTTTGGACAGTGGGTGGGGCATTGAGTGGGTGAGGTTTGGTGTTCAGGGCAAAATAGTGTAGTTTTAATGATTATAGAGGTTTAATTTGATATTTTTACAGCACTCTCTTACACAAGATGCATATATTTTTACCTGGTTTCCGATCATCTTATGTTCTTATGACTGAAAAATGCAGATAATATGAAACAAAAGAGACAGGCAAATCACTCCATGACCTACAGCTATAAACTTGAGTTGAACAATAGTATATCCCACTCGTTTTCACAGAGCACTGTTTGATATGATAAGTTTCTACTTGTCATGGTCCCTCACAATTCATTTATAAATTAAATTAGTACCATTTATTTGAAAATTATGTAAGATAAATGATATCTGAAAATGAGTTGCTGGATTGTGTTAACCCCTGAAAATCAATGGACATCTTTTCAATAAGTAAATGATAGAGTGCAGAGATTACTTTAAAGGAGACATAAAGTCTGACATAATCCTTATTTCATATGATAGAATTAAAAGTAACAAATCTTCTGACCATGTTTCATACCCCTTAAGCAATCTAACACAATTTTTATAATTATTAAAAACTATAATTCTACTACTAAATAGTACTATGGGAGCTGCCATTTTGATTTCAAAACATGCAGATTATGTCATCAACCCAGCAAAATGTTGGAATGCTTTGTATTTTTTATAATATACCTCAAGATTTTTAGGGTATGAGAAAAATAATTTCCTATGTAAGGGTCAAGGAATTTTTGTGTACACATTAAATTAACAAATCATTCTGTTAAAACTTTGTGTCACATTATTTTGGAATAAAGACTTTAATCACATTTATAAAGAAATACAGTCCATTAAATTCTTATGTCCCTGTTGGGGAAATTATGTCATTATGCACAGAATTAAACAAAATGGCAGCCTTCATGTGTCAACTTTAAACATGAATAACTTGAGATAGAAATAAGATTTTGACTTGCTGTTTTTGGTAGTTGGTTAAGATTTGTATCCTCTATAATATGAAATAATGATTGTATCAGACTTAATATCTCCTTTAAGTCACTACCATACAAATTGAAATTACATTTGAGAACAAAAATTCACGGAAAGGATGAATATAATTTGCTCAGTAAATGAATTGATTGTTTATTGCTCTATTTTGAATTGTAGGGCTGAGCTTCCTCTGGCTCATGTGAATCAACCGTTACCAGCAACATTGCATGTAGTACAGAGGACGGTCCAAGTGCAGGGATTGCACACATATATCAGGTGAGCTTTGAAGATTGGCTTAATGATTCACCTAACTTTTGATCAGTGACCTGACCTTTGATCAGTGACATGACCTTTTATCAGTGACCCAACCCTTTGGTCATTGACCTGACCCTTTATCAATGATCTGACCTTTGATCAGTGACTGTCTTTCATCAGTGACCTGACCTTTAATATGTGACCTGACCTTTGATCAGTGACTGCCTTTCATCAGTGACCTGATCTTTAATCTGTAACCTGACCATTGATCAGTGATCTGACCTATCATTGACCTAACCCTTGATCATTGATCTGGCTTTGATAAGTGAATATCTTAATTATGAATACCAACATGAGATAAAAAGATTGTTTGGCTGGCTTTGTAACAGGTCTAGAAAGTCTGTGTGTTTTGGGGGCAAGGACGTAGCGACTGAGGGGTGTAGGGGGTGTAACACTATGGCCAACAGCAGCCTGTTACTTTTCATTCTATAGTAAATGTAATAGTTTGTCACAGAAAATTAAGATTTTGAAGCTAATATGTGTTGTGATATATGTAACTCCCAAGTCATTGCTACATTTTTTAATGAAAAGGTAACAAAATTTAGATTGTTAACAAAAGCCAAGAGAAAATACTTCTAAACACCAAAGTTGTTATAGCTAACATGTCTTTCTCATGTAAAGTAAAAACCATTGGTAATTTTTTGGAAAAAACATTTTAAATAATTTTTCCTTGATTCAGGTAATTCCTTGCTCAACACCCCCTCCACCCCCATCCCACCCAACAAAGTTGCCTTGCGATGCTCCTGCTTGGGGGAATCCATTTCTGTGGAGAAGTCATGATTTGTAGCCCTTTGGCTGGCTCTTTTTAGGTTTTCTAAGCAAATAAGACAAGTTAAGCTTTAATATTTCCTTAACAAAATTAAGACTTGATCACTTTCATTACCATTTTATTCCTTTTATTGTCCAATTTGATAATAGATCTTAATGAACCTGACCAATGACCTGACCCATTAAGCCCCTGTTATTTGTCAGTTTCATTAAAAATGCTGATATAGATGTTAACAATTGATTGGTTGCAGTATTTGCTTTATACATTTGCATCTATATTTTTTCCTTTTATTTTCTCTGATTTTTTCTCTGTGCATCTGAATACCTGCTTTATTATTATTGTGGATTACTCAGAATATATTATTGTGGATTATTCGGAATAGCAATGTATCGTAAGAATCAAGGATTGACAAATGACTTGTCCAACTGCCAAGAAAATATTCCAGCTGCCTGAAACAACCAGAAAATAGATTGGGGCAACAAATAAATTAGACAACCAAATTATTGGTATGCAGTTTGTATTAGAGATATGCGCCATAAACTTCTCAGGGTAATCTAATTATCTTTCTGGACAACAACATGTCCAAAGTTAAATGCCCTGGTGGACAAGTTGACTTTAGGTTGATTTGTCGAACCCTGGTAAGGGTTGTTTAAAGTGGTGAGGAATGAGGATCTTGTGACTTCATGTATTGCAAAAAGGACTCTACCTTTGATAAGTCAATTGGGAATCTCTTATTCTCTATTTTACAGTGTTTCTTTTCTTTGATTGTTTCAATGGTGTTATGTGTGAATGTAAGATTAGTGACAGAAATAGTTTATTTAAATTTATTTTGATATTTTCTTTTGATTCTTAAGTAATTCTCATGCTTTTATGAGAAACCACAGATTAAAAAGATTGTTTTTTTCTTCTCATTTTTGCAGAAATCGCAACACTCCTAGAGATGAGTTTATTTTCTACTCTAAAAGACTAACAAGAATTCTGGTAGAGCATGCACTCTCCCTGTTACCATTTAAGGTGAGCTATAGTGAAGACTTCTCAATTGTTGAGTTAAAATAATTATTTTGAATTTCTTTGGTGGGTTGTTGAAGACAGCTAAGGTAGTGTCTATATTGTTACTGAATAAATTGTATTATATTTTGTCTCAACTCGTGAAGCTTTGTTTTATTGATGAGCTTGAGCAGCATAATGCAAACCTATGTAATGGCGATTTCGTCCATCCATCTGGCCGTCCACAGTTTTTCCTGAGATTTTTTAGAAATGTTAAAAGTTTTTTGAGAATTCCTTAGAAAATGTCAAAGTTTCTTCAGATATCCTTATGGAAGGTTAGAATTTCCTTACAAAATGTTAAAGTCTTTTAGAGACACTTAAGGCAGATGAAGACTAGTTTCCTTAAAAAGTCTACAAAACATTTAATATTTCTTTTAGAATAACTGTAAAATGATATAATTTTCCAATATTCTTCAGAGATCTTCAAGCATCTCGTAGTGCTAGAGATTTAAAATTCTTTAAAAAATTTGGGCAACAACGGTTGTATCAGGCATGATTATTAAACTCTACTTTTATTATTGTGGTCATTTGCATAAAGTTGCTAAAGTATATACCTGACCAGACTTTTTGATTTAGTATGTTCAGTGAGGGAATGTGACAGGATGTGACTGCATATGGACATAGGGAGGAATGCCATGTGGGACATGGATGGGGCCATGCGGAACATGATATAATATATACCATGTGGTATACACCAAAGGCTATATTAGGCATAATTATTTGACTGCCTTTTTTCTTATTCAACAGTTTATTTACATATAAGTTATGATATGTACTGACACTTTATACATTGCTCAATCAGGGACTGTGATAGCTAGGATGAGACTTTTTATGGAGTGTCATGGGGTGGGATGCCATGTGGAACAAGGTGCAATGCCATGTAGGAATATATGGTGGAATGCCATGCGGGACATAGGGTGGAATGTCATAGGGATGGGATGTCATGTGGGACATGGGATGTCATGTGGGACATTGGGTGGTATGCCATGTGGGACATGGGGTGGGATGCCGCGAGTAACACAGAGTGTGACATAGGTCGGGATGCCATGTGTGACATAGGGTGGGAGGCTATGTGGGACATAGGGTAGGAGGCCATGGGGACATGGGGATGTGATACCATGTGGGACATAAAGTAGGAAGTCATTGGGAAGGATACCATATGGTGGGATGCCATGTGGGACATCACGTGGGAAGCCACTGATGCGGAACATATGGTGGGATACCATTGGGGACATAGGGAGAGATGCCATGTGGGACACAGGAAGGGATGCCATGTGGGACATAAGGAGGGATGCCATTTGGGACATAGGGAGGGATGTCATGTGGTACATATGGTTTGATTAATGTAGGATGGGATCCATGTGGGACATAGGGTGGGATGCCATGTGGGTCATAGGGTGGGATGCCATGTGAGACATATGGTGGAATGCCATGTGGGACATATGGTGGAATGCCATGTGAGACATACTGTATGGTGGAATGCCATGTGGGAGATATGGTGGAATGCCATGTGGGACAAGGCATGGGATAGGATGTCATGTGGGTGGGATGTCATTTGGCATTTTTAACCACTTAGTTCAAGTTAGAATTGGCCCAGGAACAATTAAATTTGTTTTTTACACAGTATAAAGTCATTCTTCCCTTCTACACCTAACCTTACACACCCCTTTCTTTTACCTTAATTTTTCTCCCAATTTCACCCTATTTTCCCCCTTTCTCTCTCTCTCAATCCTCCATCTCTTCTCTGCCCTAACTCTTACACCTTAATTTTTTAACACCCTCTTGGCACATTTGACTCTGACTTTCGTAGTGCCATTAAACATCAACAAACCAAACAAACCCAATCATTCTTTTTTTTTTTCATGTATAGAAAAATGCTTTGTGAACAATTTTGCAAAAATTGTTATTTCTCAAAAGCCTTCTGAATATATCAGAAATAATACATGCTAATATCTCTCAAAATTTTTTATCAGGATTACATTGTGGACACTCCCCAAAATACAAAGTATGAGGGCAAGCGATTCATTGGAAGGGTAAGTCTTGTCTCTTCGTGTATAGTTAGCATGTATCTTGATTTATATCTACCACTCTTTAGTTATGTATTTATGTTGAGATTTTGCTTTCTCTTAATATTTTCCTTCTGTTTCTTTTTATCCCAATTTGAATTTATTATGAACGATAGTTTTGACAAACATGTGTAAACCCACAAACTGGAAGGATTCTTTGCAATTACAAGTTGTAGTCTGAGCAATTTTGCAGGTATTTGTACAAAATTAGGCTGTGCAAAATCAAAATGGCTGAAAGTTTATGGATTTTGTTGAAGCAGTAGAACATAAAAAGCAATGATAAATCTACATAATCTCTTATTCATTGTTCAATGTATTGGTTTAAAATGGAATTGCAAATAGCTAAAGATTTTGGACTTAAAGGAGACATAAAGTCTGACATAATCTTTGTTTCATATGATAGAATAACAAATAACAAATTTTTCTGACCAAATTTGATACCCACTTAAGCAATATAACACAATTTTTATAATTATTAAAAACTTTAATTCTACTACTAAATAGTACTATAGGAGCTGCCATTTTTATTTTAAAACATGCAGATTATGATGTCATCAGCCCAGCAGGATGTTGGAGTGCTTGGAATTCTTTATAATCTACTTCAAGATTTCTAGGTCATTAGAAAAAATTATATAATTCTTATGTTAGGGTCAAGGAATTTTGTTTATGTACACATGAAATTAACAAATCATTCTGTTAAAACTTTGTGTCACATCATTTTGGAATAAAACTTTAATCACATTTATAAAGAAATACATTAAGTTTCTTATGTCCCTATTGGGGAAATTATGTCATCATTCACAATATTTCAATAGAGAATTAAACAAAATGGCAGCCTCCATGTGTCAACTTTAAACATGAATAACTTGAGATAGAAATAAGATTTTGACTTGTTGTTTTTGGTAGTTGGTTAAGATTTGTATTGTCTATCACAGCGATCCTTGATAGGCGCCTGCAGGCCAAATTTGGCCCACCAGACAAGACAATCTGGCCCACGAACAATAGTCATGCAATGCAGTGCATGACAGTGCATTGCATGTAAGATCAATCCAAATGAGATCGGTAAAATTTGCAAAATACTCGTTTATTTTGGGGTTTTTTCTAGGCAGATCAGCTCAGTATAACATCACGGCTTATCAAATAAAATGTTATCTAAAGTTCCGTTATAAATTGGGCTTGCAGCTTGTCAAAGGAAGGTGGATAAGAGAATTGCCGACATCTGGTGTGCATCCTTCTAATCGCGCACACTCTCAACTTGTTTGTGTTCAGAAATTGTTTTGACGGGATTTGTTTGTCACATGATGCTGGGTTTGCCATTCGATTGGCCCATGGCCTGAAGCTGTTGTGAAATGATGGCCCTTTGAAAAATTTAATTAAAGACTCTTGCTTTATCATATGAAATAATGATTGTATCATCCTTTGTCTCCTTTAACAAAAAACCTCTACTTTTCATTTTATTCTTAAATATTTATCATCAAAAAATATTCTACTCTTGAGATGGTATACTCCAGCAAGACCTTACTTGAGAGATATTGTATTGTAGCGATAAGTTCCTGTTGCATTATTTTATTCCTGAGAGATTTTTGCTGTCATTATATTTTCCTGTCAAGGTGGTGTACACAATGGAGATTTTGCTCAAACTATAATCTAAGCTCAAGATTTAGGCTTTTTATGTAAATAGATTTCCTCTAAATAATTCCTATTTTTTTAGATTTTCAAATAAAATGTATCTTTAATGTTATCTTACTGAAATTTGAAATAGTGATATGTTACTCTAAAGATCTCACACACTAGAGATAGACTTTTGCAATGATTTATGTGTTAGATATTAGGTAGGTCACCAAACATCATAATCTACTCTTTTTCTACAATAACATTTTTGCCTTTGATGAGCATGAATTTATCACAACTGTTTTCAGGTAAGATTCGTATATCATTCTGGGTTCAGTTTTGAGTACTGATTTAGAGAAACCGTGAAGGAAAGGTTATCAGTTAATGTTATTGCTACTTCATGAGTGGTAATTGATTTGCATTTCTATGTGTCATGCGTTAATGAAATGTAAAGCAGCCAGAGTTGACTGGCGACAAAAATGTGGTACCTCTATTTCTGACAGTTGCAAACCCCTTGTAGCTTGATCTGGAAATTGGTCATCATTGACCAAAAATGGCACTTACACGGTAGTAAGGGTCATGCAACAAGGTCACTGGGAGACTTTAAATGTAAATAAGAGAGAAATCAATACAACACTTAAAGTACATGGCTTGTAGTATAATTATAGAACTGCAAACACCATAAGCGAAAGGTGAAACAAATTATTAAAATTAGGTTGTTGTGTACAAAATGTAGAGGATTTGTCAAAAAAGGGGCAGGATGGAGGTAATAAGTGGCAGGGTGGAGGACAAGAGGAGGAGGGTGCAGCACCCCCTGTGAAAAAGCTTGGGTATTTAGTCAGCACTTTGTGCATAAATGTGTTATAAAAGTCTGCACGTTACACTAATGATAAATGTCTATAGTTGCCTGCCAGGAATATTTGGTAGGATGGGTTAATGTACCCAAGGCCATCCTTAAAAAATTGTTGGTTTTGAGTAATCCGACCGACCCATTGAAAATACCCCCACTAAATATTATTTATTTTTTCAACCCAGTTCCGTCCGACTTACCATCGCGACCATAACAGCCATGCTGACTGAAAAGTTTGTATTTCATTCAGTACATTAAACAAACAAAATTATAAATTATAAAACGACAGTACCATTAACTTACTCACCTTAACCCTTACTCTATCAGAGCATTTGAGATTATAAGTGTTATTTTAGGGAACTTTTTGGAAAGGGGGCTTTTTCACAAATACAAATTTATTTTTATTTTCTACTGTAACAAGTTTATGTCATATGAAAGCTAAGACTTAACTTTATGTTAGTTTTTATGATTTTCTGGTCAAATATGTAAATTCATGCAAATGAGGTCATTAATTCAGATTATTAGATGTCCTAAAACTGCTATCTTTGTGATATTCTGCTCTTCCGTGGCTTATTAGAGAGAAAAAAAATTGATAGAATTTAGGCATTGTTGAAAGAAGGACCTTTAATTTGATAGTACTCTTGAATTTTTTGGAGCATGGAAAAAATTTATGTCAATTTTTTTTTGGACCTTTTTGACCGAAAAATTGACCTGATTTTGCCAATGATCTATCTGATAGATTTGGCACCTATACTTTTCTATAAACATGCATTGTTTTTCTATAATGCATAAAACTAATATAATATGAAAAGGAAATGTTTACACCAATATTTTAATAAAATGTTTTGCAAATGATATGCAAATTAGCTAATTTACCTCATTTATTATGACTTGAAATTGTCAGTTTATGATCCAATTTCAGCCATTGGAAGCTTTGAAAATACTTCTATTTATTCAGGTTATGCTGAATATCTTGTAAAAACTTACTTCTGTTGATTCCAATAGGAATTCTCGGTATAAAGGTATTCAAAAATGATTCAGAGCATCAGTAATCATGTTGACGTTGCCAAACTTGGTATCCTTCAGTGGCAGTTGGTAACGCATATGAAATGTCAACAAATTTGTTCAAATACAGGAAAATCCTTAAGAGAAATACAATTTCAACTGTGTCCAAGGAAATACAGGGGTTGGGGAGGAGGTTGGGGGTTACTGGATTTTTGATATTGGGAGGGGGACCAAGGGTATTGCCATCCCCCCAAAATATGGCCCTCTTCCAGGATCGAAATTGCTTCAGAGAAAAGGATTTCCCCCTATATGGGACTGCTTGGCCCCCACCATGGGTCTCTTTCCCCCAGCATGGGTCTCTTGCCCCAACATTGGTCTCTTGCCCCAACATGTGTCTCTATTCCCCAACATGGGACTCTTCCCCTTAAAATTTTAATTCTACTCCACTGCACCACAACCTCACAACATGCAATTGATATTTCACAAAAAAGGTATGGGCACTAATGCACTACAAATTAAAGGTTTGATCTGTAAAGTTTTATCAAAAATTACTATAATAAAAGACAATTTATGTTAAGTACATGGGATTTTAGTTACCCATTTACTTGTTTATAATCCTTACAAGTAAATAATCCTGGCTAAATTAATTGTGTTTGCTTAATTTTGCAAGGATCCACGCTACCACTAGTTAGCTAAGCCTAACGAGTAACGTGTTAGTAAGCATGAAGTTTGAAAAATGCACTCACAATTTTAGAAATTTAAAAAAATTATTTCACCTGGTTGCCTCTTCTGGGTTGCGTTCAGGTACTAAAAGATCTCCTCCACTGCCGATAAGCCTTCTGACTCTTCCTAATCCTCAGTTTCACTTTAAAACAAGATTCGGGATACACATTCTTCTATCGTCTTAACGTAAATGTCAAAAAATCTAAAAATAACTTGAGTGACATAACTATAAAACGTTGGTAGGAATGATTGGGGGGGTATGTATGTCTTTTATTGCGGAAATCACATTGTTTTCGCTACAGAATGCTTTTTGATAATTTTCATTACAATTCTTTTAACAAAAAGGGTCAAAAAATCACCGCATCACCAAATTCTACATATTCTACAAATTTAAAATTATGACTAGGCATGAGCAAAATTTGATTAGATTTTGTCAGTATTACTTGTCTACATATTATCTATCAAAAACACAATCTAATTTTATTTTCTAAACAATTTTTGTCAATTTTCAAAAATATGCATTTTTGGGACATTTTAAACAAGAAGTGAAATTTCTGACCGATTGGACAAAATGTACCCCAAAAAAATTGAGTTTTGTGCCCCCGTAAAATAAAAACAATATTATGAAAGATCTTTTGAGATATTTGCAATGAAACTATTTGCACCCCTATTGGATTTTGGTAAGGTCCCGATTTTTTTTTTTTTTTTAAAGGTAGTTTGAAAATGGCGATATTTTCGCCACATGGTAGAGTAAGGATTAAAAACATTTCACAGCACTCGATATTCAATCAAGTATATCAATTTGGGTAAACATATTTGAAATTTATATTTCGAAAAGAATAATTTTTAAAAGAAAAATTGTTGCAGTATTCCTTAAAATATTTGTCGGCACTCAGGCACAGTTAGGATTCAACTCAAATGCCACAAGCAAAAAGCTAGTATTGTTTACCACACTGAAGTACTAAAACGGATACTGAAGACTGTATACAATAAAGCAATTTTTTATAACGTAATAGTCAACTGTGTATGGAAAAACGGGTAAATACACATTTTCAAAAACAAAAAATATTTTTTTAAAGGCATAAATTTAAACAATAAAGAAGAAAAATCTTGTATGAATTAATTTATTTTTAACAAAAACTTGAATATATCATTTTGTTTGGTATAATTTTTGTGAAATGCATTTAAGCTGACAACAGCATGACAGCTTGTATTTTAGACAGTGCATTTAATGTACCTGTTATGCGTACGAATTATGTGTCGTACGTTCAATAATGGAACGATTATTTTTATCACTCTTACAAGAATGAGAAATTTGTGGAATAAACTAGTTAAGATAAAAACAATAGAGACATGGACTAGACTACTATTCCGGAGATAGATATCACCAAATCTACCATTAAGGTGGAAATATGTTAGAAGCTTTCCGCTGGAATCAGAGACACATAGCCTACTCTACTGACTTAGCACAGTGTGTGTATTGCTGTTCGAGTCTAACTTAAAAATCATTTCTTAGTGTTTGTTTTCAAACTGAGACAGGATAATCGGCCCCAGTTTTTTTGGTTGCACGATGGAAAAAATTATGTACAAGTAGCATACAACGATATATTGTTTATCGTGTTAGATTTTTTTTTATTGTCTTTGCAACTTTGTTTTCTTCTGTGTTTTATAGCTTTGGCTTTTTTTTTTTTTTTTTTCTGGAGGAAAAAAATGAAATAATTTCCCATTTACCTACCCAAATTTTTCAACAAAGTGGGTTACTTTAAACCAACAATTTTTTAAGGGTGGCCCAAGCTTCCTTACAATTGTATATACTGAAAGTAATGGGTCTGGTGTACAAATTTTCCTTGAAGTTTTAGTCTTAAAAAAATTATTTAAAAAAAAAAAGTTAGTATTATGTAATTAGGTATACACTTAGATATATAACTGCAAGTTGTTATTGATCAAATTATATTCATTTTATACATAATGTTGCTGACTCATGTAAATATTTTCATTTTCAAAGTATGTATCAGTGATAGAATTGTCTAAGGGCCGGTGGCCTATAGTTATGTTCTTGAATAAATTGTAAAATAATTGAAAATGAATATTTTAAATATAAACACTTTCCAACTTTCGTACATTGGATCAATAACATGGAAGTGGTATCTCATGGTATGGTTTGCTGGTATATGGGTGGGAACATTTAACCACTCTGGGTTGGGGAATTTTGTCTTGAGATATAGTCTTCTTACAGCATTTTTTGTTTCTTGAAGTATCTTGGTTTCTTCCATTTCATTTAATAAGTGCCTAAACTTTTATATGCACTTCAGTTTAAAGTTGTATTTTGAACTTTTATTGACAAAAATGGAAAGGTTAAAAAAAAAAAATTGAACTAGCAAAACCTTAATTTTATTTTAAATAATAGTTGTAGCTCAAAAATACATTAGTTAAGAACTATAGAGTAAAGTTATTGATACTTAACATAGTTACTAACATTGTGTACAAGTGTTGTTTATGTGTGGTTATATGTTTCATTTGATTTTACTTTTTCATTTTTCAATTTCACATGATTTTCCTTTTGAAGCATCCATTACTCAGTTTACCTTTTTGACTAGAGAATCTACAATTTAGATTCAAAAATGAAATCTGTTCATCATTAGGAAAAAAAAGGTTTAAGATGGTAGGGGTAGGAAAGATTTACCCCATATCCCTCAGGACATTTATAGGGAATTTTAGTTGGTGGGGCAGTCTTCAGAGAGTGAAAAAATGGAAGGATTTGTGAAAACCACAATTTAACCTACTTACGCACGATACATTTGTTTCCAAACTTTCGAAATATCTTTTCTACTATATTTCCACCCAATTCCCAACAAATTTTTTGTGCAAATACCCAATGGAAGGTAGAGATTTTGGCCTCTAAAAGGTAACCAATTTGACACTTGATGTAATGGTAAATTGTTTTGCTTTCACTGACAAACTTGATTGTTAAGAATTATGCATGCTATTATGACGAATACTCAAATAGTGAAAAATGACGGTGAGTAAGGGAACAAGATAAGACCAACTTCACATTGCACCATGATGAACAGTTGAACTAATTTAACCTTTTTTTTTAACACATGATATACAGTATTACTGCCAAAAATCTTGACCAATTTGACCTTGTTCAGGACCCGTAAAAAGGGGTCTAGGTCTTTGGGGTGAAATTGACCGAAAAATGACCCCAAACCTCTTCCAGTCAGTCATACATGATTAAAGCTAACGAGTTGTAATCAGAATTTATCTCTATCCTACCACAGCAGGAAGACGGGAGAATGAAGGTACAGTAGTTTCGCAATGATTGTTGTGATTTACGTAATTCATTTAGCTTCAGTTTGTGGTCTCAAGAATGGATTGGTTGATTTTGCTTTTAAACCTGTGACCATCAAATCACATTCATCATGTCATCTTCCGAGGTGTTTTTGAGATAGTTTTAGAATGCTAGTGTGTATGCCTCCATATGTATTTTTTTTTGACAGTTGTGCATTTTTGTCGTTGAAGAGCAAGTTTAAATGAAAAGTCTGTTTGCATTCTGTGTTACGTTGTTGAACGTTTATTATTTGCAGTATTGACATCCATTCCCCTCTGTTTGCAATGGAATTCAATTCAATTAAACCCCATTTCTTATTGTGTTGTGAGAGTCCCTCAATTTTCTAACAAAGTTGCCTTCTTTTTTTCTTCCCTTCAAAAATGCATATTGTCATATGCCATTGCTAAATCATGACATTTCATAAGATGAATTACTCCAAAATAAATATATAAAAAGCAGTCATATTTGCCCTTTTCATTTTGGTGAAGAAAAAAACCATGTTGTTATGTTTTTCGGATTTGGAGTTATTTCATTTCAAATATTTAACCAGTGTGTAGAAAAGTGACTGTTGCAGTGTACAGTTTGATGTCATACTTTCAAACGCAATACATGTTTTATGTATTTCTGTGAAAATTAATTGCTTCTTTCTTAATTATTGGAAGCTTTTTTTTTGCTTAATTATTTAGATTGGGTATGACATGCACTTTACAAAAACATGCTTTGCCCATCTGCTCGTGTACCTTACTCTCTAAATGAAGGGAAAATAATTGTCTTTTTTGTAGCAATGCATAAAGGAGTATCATAGATCTTCAAGGTGTGACATCACACTTTCCACTGCGAGGTCATTCTTCTACACACTGGAGAAATCCTTGAAGTGAAATAATTCCTCAATGAAATAAGATAGCAACATGTGTTTTGTTTTCTTCACCAGTTTGTTTCTTTATCTCATCAATAAAACTGAAAATTAATGTGAATAATCCATTAAAATCTGATGTTGTATGTGTTGTTTATAAAGGTATTAAAAATCTGTGGATGTGTAGGGGCAAAATTTGCAAGATTATTACTTTAAAAGGTACAAAGATTCATGAAAATTGCAGAATGTTTGACAAAAATTAGGTGAAATTGATATTTGGCAGCTTCTTTTATTTTCGAGGCATTAATATGTAAATATTTAGGCCAATTTGTGATGTATAGACCAGGTTGACTAATCTGGACCAGGTTGACTAATCTATTTTCGTACGTAAATACAAGGTATTAAAAGTCTAAGCATGTGCAGAGGCGAGATTATTGCTTTAAAATATATTAAAATTCATGAAAATTTTAGAATGAATCTTAAAAATGTAGGTGACAATTTGACAGTTTCTTTTCATTTTGATAGAGGCATCAATATGCAGATATTTATGCAAATTTGTGATGTGTCACCCAGTAGACTGCTTTATTTTTGTACGTAGATCTTTGTTTTCTTGTCAGTAGCAATTCTTTGAATAAGTTATGGCCAAGTGTTTTTGGTTGCTAACCGTACCTCCAATTAAAATCAGCGGGAATGAATATACCGAGCATTCTTTTTGGACCGAAGATAAGGAAATTTATTGACATTTTTAAATATTCTGAGCTGTGTTGTTTGTATTAAAAATCTTCAAACATTGCTCAGTCATAACTGGAGAACTCAAAATACTATTTTCAAAATATCAGACTGTCTTGTAAAGAATTTGAAGCTCTTTTTTATTAGCTCTTGATTCTAGTTCTGATTTTTTAGGACATCTAACACATAAATAATACTGTACTGAAAATAAACCGTATGAGAAATTGTTTTATTTCCAGTGCCTACATTGTGGGGAAAAGTTTGCTTCACTGACCATGTGGTTTTCAGTACTTACAGCTTGCACACTTTGCCTTTCATTAAAAACACATGGAATGAAATATTTAGCTTTTTTTCTGCATAAATTAAGAGGGATGGCATACCTAACACTTTAAGCAGGATCAGGGTCACTAAAACCTTGGAATTAACATAATGCTCAAGTATCCAACAGCTAATATTCTAGAATTGAAATTCCAATTACTTTGATAAAATGTATTTAAGAGATGTCAAGTTAAGGTGTGGTTTATGCATTTCTTCCATTAGCAGTTGTTTGGATCATTTATCTGCAGGAGCATTAATGTCTCTTAGTTATGAAATAAGCCACACCCACCATAGCAATGCGGTAACTAGGTGAGGGCAAACAAACCTCAAACCTGCAATAATCTTGCATTACCAATGCATTGACGTTTAGATGTTCACGAGGCCTGCGGCAAGCTTTGATCCATTTATGGCACCTCTCTGGATCTTTAGAGATTTTAGCAAAAGGGATAAACAAAATTCAGTTTGCTAAGGGTTCTAGGTAAAGCAATCAGATTTACAAAGCCCGCAGCGGCCCGTAAGCGCAATTTTTGATCACCATTTTGCCGTCACTCAGTCTGTCTATGCAGGAATTAGTACCACTTACAATGTTTGCCTCACTTTGTTACGCAAATTTTGTTGCTAGGCAAAAGAATACTTAGAGCTTTATAGACACACATCGTTACCTACATTGCTCTAAATTCAAGTTAATTATGTAAGTAAATAAGCAAAAGTCTCATCAAAACTGGGTAAAAAGTTACCACTTAACATTTTATTGTTGTAGAAAGTTTAGGTGTTAAAGGAATATTCCCATGGTTTTTTGTAACATTCTGTTTGAAAGGACGTACTTTTAGAGCTATTTTGGTACAAAAATCAGGTTGATATGATATTCTGTTCAGGAGATATGTATTTTAAGATTTCTTAATTGCTTTTTAAAGTTTTTGTACAGTATGATGAATTTATGTTTGATGATGTCATAGAGGCAATTTCATTGCAAATGTTTATGTATTTCTTTGAATGTTAATTGGTTGTTTCTGTATGATTATGAAAAAAATTCCAAAAGTTATTGAAGTAGGGTATACTTAGCAATGTATATAAATCCTAACTTTCATCAATTTATTTTTCTAGCATATTTTACTTATAAACAGATGAAAGATTTTAATGAAAAACATCAACTTTATGGGAGAATTTGTTGCTGTGATGTCATACTGACCCTTTTCCTATTCATTTATTGGCATTTTTTGTGAACCTTAAAATTTAAACATCTCCTGGTAGGAATAACATATCAAGATGATTTTTGTACTAAATTGTTTCTAAACATTTTCTCTTATGAAAGGTTACAAAAAACATAGGAATATTCCTTTAATATCCAAATTCTTAAACAATTCAGTGATATATGAATGTGCTAAACTCTATATAAATTTTCTTATGTAAACCCACCACAATCGCACAATCGCTTGAAGGAGAGTTTTGACAAAATGTTTTTGGATCTTCATTTATGCTCTCAGTTAACATCTAGGAAGCAGAAGACAATTCCATATACTGAAAGAAATATTAAGATTTACATGAGAATTTTGAGCTCATCCACATATCACAAATATTGCATATCAAACTTTGATCAGCCATAGTTCAAAAACTGTATATCCTATTTTTTTAATTTAAAGACTTGAATTTTGATAAAAAGTAAATAAGATTTACAGTGGTCAGATACAGCGATCTAACATCAAGCAAAAACAGTTATTTTTAACCAACAAATTTCATCATATTTTGGAAAATATTTTTTCATTAAAAACAGTTTAGAAATCAGTAGAGATAAGTTTTAGTACCATTGTACATGTAAACAATTGTATAAGTGTTATCCTTGTAAAGTAGACTTTCTAGACCATTCACTTTTTTTATAAATGACAAGTCTGGCATCTAAAGCTAATCCTAAAATGTATGACAGTATGGGCAAAGTGCACAAGATATATACTTGCACTGTGTGCAGTTTGTGGTTGATCTTCTAAGTCTGCTAACACACTGTATTACTAACAAACCCCTTATCAAATTTAGAAGACGCATGTAAATGCATACTTTTCCATCTATTATAATCATTTTTTAAATAAATTTATGAATGAGTGCCATAGCTCCTTATTTTCTGCTCCTTTTTTCTGTTTTCATTTGATATCTGTGTGTAGTTCTCATATATCAAATTGTAATTGTTTTTTCTTAGCTTTCTTCTTTCTCCTTGCTGCCTGGCATCAAAACTACGACCTTGATACACATAGCCTGAAACACGTCACTTAGGGGTCGAAAATATAGCAGACTACAGCATCAATGGTCCCAGAGTTTTTCAGAAAGAAAGAGAGGAGGGAAAGAAAGGAAAAAGGGAAAAGAAAGGAAAAATTAAACATTGAAAAGTGATGGGGAGAAAAAGGTGTAAAATAAAGATGATTTTTTTTTTCCTAGCAGTTATGCTTGTTGGAATGTGGAATGTATACAATTTACTTACAGACATTTTTTCAAGAATTACTATTGTCCCAGAAAATTAAAATTTTTCAGTAGATTTTAAACATTGCTAAACAAAGTGTGGAGATATGATAAACATTTAGTTTATTTGGGATTATAGAAAATGCAAAATTGTAAAGTAATTCTTTTTATTTGTTTTTCTTTCAAAAAAAATCCTGTGATTACTTTGCAATATCAACTAGACTTTTATGGGATGATAAGATACCAAAGAAGAAAAAGAAAAAAATGTAACTAAAAGCAAAACTAGATGATTCAAAAGTAAAACTAGAGGATTCAAAAAGTAAAACTAAAGGATTCAAAAAGTAAAACTAGAAGATTCAAAAAGTAAGACTAGAGGATTCAAAAAGTAAAACTAGAAGATTCAAAAAGTAAAACTAGAGGATTCGAAAAGTAAAACTAGAGGATTCAAAAAGTAAAACTAGAGGATTCAAAAAGTAAGACTAGAGGATTCAAAAAGTAAAACTAGAGGATTCAAAAAGTAAAACTAGAGGATTCAAAAAGTAAGACTAGAGGATTCAAAAAGTAAAACTAGAAGATTCAAAAAGTAAAACTAGAGGATTCAAAAGTAAAACTAGAGGATTCAAAAAGTAAAACTAGAGGATTCAAAAAGTAAACTAGAGGATTCAAAAAGTAAAACTAGAGGATTCAAAAAGTAAAACTAGAGGATTCAAAAAGTAAAACTAGAGGATTCAAAAAGTAAAACTAGAGGATTCAAAAAGTAAAACTAGAGGATTCAAAAGTAAAAAAGTAAAACTAGAGGATTCAAAAAGTAAAACTAGAGGATTCAAAAAGTAAAACTAGAGGATTCAAAAAGTAAAACTAGAGGATTCAAAAAGTAAAACTAGAGGATTCAAAAAGTAAAACTAGAGGATTCGAAAAGTAAAACTAGAGGATTAAAACAATTCAAAAAGTAAAACTAGAAGATTCAAAAGTAAAACTAGAAGATTCAAAAAGTAAAACTAGAGGATTCAAAAAGTAAAACTAGAGGATTCAAAAAGTAAAACTAGAGGATTCAAAAAGTAAAACTAGAGGATTCAAAAAGTAAAACTAGAGGATTCAAAAAGTAAAACTAGAGGATTCAAAAAGTAAAACTAGAAGATTCAAAAAGTAAAACTAGAGGATTCGAAAAGTAAAACTAGAGGATTCAAAAAGTAAAACTAGAGGATTCAAAAAGTAAGACTAGAGGATTCAATAAGTAAAACTAGAAGATTCAAAAAGTAAAACTAGAGGATTCGAAAAGTAAAACTAGAGGATTCAAAAAGTAAACTAGAGGATTCAAAAAGTAAAACTAGAGGATTCAAAAAGTAAAACTAGAGAATTCAAAAAGTAAAACTAGAGGATTCAAAAAGTAAAACTAGAGGATTCACAAAGTAAAACTAGAGGATTCAAAAAGTAAAACTAGAGGATTCAAAGAGTAAAACTAAAGGATTCAAAAAGTAAAACTAGAGGATTCAAAAAGTAAAACTAGAGGATTCAAAAAGTAAAACTAGAGGATTCAAAAAGTAAAACTAGAGGATTCAAAAAGTAAAACTAGAGGATTCAAAAAGTAAAACTAGAGGATTCAAAAAGTAAAACTAGAGGATTCAAAAAGTAAAACTAGAGGATTCAAAAAGTAAAACTAGAGGATTCAAAAAGTAAAACTAGAGGATTCAAAAAGTAAAACTAGAGGATTCAAAAAGTAAAAAAAAAGTAAAACTAGAGGATTCAAAAAGTAAAACTAGAGGATTCAAAAAGTAAAACTAGAGGATTCAAAAAGTAAAACTAGAGGATTCAAAAGTAAAACTAGAGGATTCAAAAAGTAAAACTAGAGGATTCAAAAGTAAAACTAGAGGATTCAAAAAGTAAAACTAGAGGATTCAAAAAGTAAAACTAGAGGATTCAAAAAGTAAAACTAGAGGATTCAAAAAGTAAAACTAGAGGATTCAAAAAGTAAAACTAGAGGATTCAAAAAGTAAAACTAGAGGATTCAAAAAGTAAAACTAGAGGATTCAAAAAGTAAAACTAGAGGATTCAAAAAAAAGTAAAACTAGAGGATTCAAAAGTAAAACTAGAGGATTCAAAAAGTAAAACTAGAGGATTCAAAAAGTAAAACTAGAGGATTCAAAAAGTAAAACTAGAGGATTCAAAAAGTAAAACTAGAGGATTCAAAAAGTAAAACTAGAGGATTCAAAAAGTAAAACTAGAGGATTCAAAAAGTAAAACTAGAGGATTCAAAAAGTAAAACTAGAGGATTCAAAAAGTAAAACTAGAGGATTCAAAAAGTAAAACTAGAGGATTCAAAAGTAAAACAAAAAGTAAAACTAGAGGATTCAAAAAGTAAAACTAGAGGATTCACAAAGTAAAACTAGTGGATTCAAAAAGTAAAACTAGAGGATTCACAAAGTGAAACTAGTGGATTCAAAAAGTAAAACTAGAGGATTCACAAAGTGAAACTAGAGGATTCAAAAAGTAAAACTAGAGGATTCAAAAAGTAAAACTAGAGGATTCAAAGAGTAAAACTAAAGGATTCAAAAAGTAAAACTAGAAGATTCAAAAAGTAAAACTAGAGGATTCAAAAAGTAAAACTAGAGGATATAAAAAGTAAAACTAGAGGATTCAAAAAGTAAAACTAGAGGATTCAAAAAGTAAAACTAGAGGATTCACAAAGTAAAACTAGTGGATTCAAAAAGTAAAACTAGAGGATTCACAAAGTGAAACTAGTGGATTCAAAAAGTAAAACTAGAGGATTCACAAAGTGAAACTAGAGGATTCAAAAAGTAAAACTAGAGGATTCAAAAAGTAAAACTAGAAGATTCAAAAAGTAAAACTAGAGGATTCAAAAAGTAAAACTAGAGGATTTATAAAGTAAAACTAGAGGATTCAAAAAGTAAAACTAGAGGATTCAAAAAGTAAAACTAAGAGGATTCAAAAAGTAAAACTTAATTACAACATTTTGAATTACAATTATGCATCAGTGTTCAAAATTAGTGTTTTTGTCAATTAAAGCTACTATATTTTATACAATGTGGATGACATTTCACCAACCCTGATCAAATCTCAGTCTGAATTTAAATTTCAGGAAAATTACAGTAATTTAGATAATGTTACATGGCTGAACTTCATATGTGTCCATAATGGACCAATTGTATACTGGGAAAATTTTATTGACCAATCAAATACTGGGGAATTCATGGCTGTCTGCACAATTTACACTTGGTATTAAAAAAAAATCCTTCTAAACACTCATCAGACAGGCATTATACATTAAGGTAATACATGTGCATTGCTGCTTGCAACTTCTCCCCCAGCAACTGCAGTTTGTTGGTTGGATAACAAAGGAAAAAATTCCCTAGCATTTGATTGGTCGTAGGTCTATAGATACATATACTTTATATCTGTGCATTGTTTAGATATGTCTGACTTTTCTTTCAGAAAAGTTGGTAATGTAATAAATGTGGTATCTTGCTCAGAAATGTTAAAGTTAAAGATTGAGCGACCTAATGTCATATCTGTCACCTTGATCATGTAGAACTAAGAATATTGCTGGATGTGGTTTAATTGAAGAAAAAAATAGAATTCAAGTAAAATTTCAAGTCAAAATTTCATTTACATGGTTTGAGTACCTATCCTGCAATGTTTAGTCATATTTTTAAGCCATCTTCTACATTAAAATCTTCACCGTTAAACATCACAAACCAAACCAAACCTTTATCTAGGTGGTAATCAACTTTTTGATCCATTCAGTGTATGCAGAACTTTATTCTTCATCCAAAACTTCAATTTATTACACTATAATCAGAATCTTGCATCATTTATATCAACCTTAAAAAATCATTCGTTGATTAATAAACACAGCCAATTGTAACTATCACCTTTTGGTTGAAATAATGGTATACGCTGTAGTATATAATGTCTCCAGTTTAGGTGAGAAAGGTAAATAATTTTAGTTTGTGTTATCATATGCTGCTGCAATTTTCAATGTATGTTATCTATATTCTTATAGTGAAGAGCTGATTAGTCCTGTAATTGCTGTGAATTTTCATAAATGGAATATCTGCAGACTACATAACTATTTATGAAGAATGAAGTTTGATTGGATAGCCTGGTATTGATGCTGTTGCCAAAATCATGGAAAGGTGGAAAAAAGTTGCAGGCTGCATATAAGCCCATCTTGAATATTTGTGTTTGTCAACAATTTCTTTCATTACTTAGACATAAATATTATCCTTTAATTTGTACTTATTTATCAGCAGGAAAATAATTATAAATAATTTGATAGAAACTTTTTATATTTTGATCAAATACATTATTCTGCCTAAAAAGTGAAAGTTAAAGGATTTTTTAAAAGTTTAAATATTGGTTTTGCTCTATGAAATTTTACTTTCAGTTGGTTTAGAATGAAAAAATTGATTATGACATACAAAAATATTCAAGATAGGCATATTTGCGGTTCGCCAGTTTTTTCCACTCTTCCGTGGTGATGGCAAATGCGGTATCGATGCTTTGTATAAAGCTAGTTGATAAAAATCATGAGTATTGTTTTAGAAAATATATTTTCAACCTATGCTTTTGAATTAATACTGTCCAAACACATATACAAGAAGTAAATATGATTGTTCAAGCCCAAAGGACCGGTGAATTGATATCTCTTGAAATTTTGCAGTCCTCAAAATTTGACTTTCTCAATCTTAGGCCTATGTCATATCATTATACAGTATATCATTTTCTGCAGATAAAGATTTTTTTCAATATTTTTACCATTATTTAGGCTCAAAATTTGACAGATTAGAAACAGAAACAAACTCTTAGAATTACTTTCTTTTATGTAAACAAACTCTTTTAGTTTTTAGGCTTCTCAAATACATTGTATGCAAGTCAAACATATATATATAGAGTCCGTACACACTGATCAGTCAGCACATTGTCAGTTGCATGTGGATCGAGAAAGAAAGCTGTGTTTTTGACAAGATTTTTTTCAAGGTCTGAAGAAATTTTATATTGTTACTGGAAATGCTAATGAAATCATGATCAGCTCAAAGCAAAAGAAAAAAAAAATTATTAATTAATTTCATAGCAAATTGAAAATACACATCATTTTACCTTAGTTTTTAGATTTTTAACATTAAAAATATACATTAGCATTTATCACATTTTAAAAACTAAAAGAGGATGTGCACAACATTTTGGGGAATCTTGTGATGAAATACTTCTATTTTATAGTAATTGGCTTCCCTTTTGTTTTGATTTGCATATTTATTTGAGTTATTGCATGTACTGAGAAATTAATAGGTCCATGGACAGCTGGAAGAAGCAATGTTTGAGTCATATCAATTATGATAATAACCTAAAAAATTGAAAGATCCTTTCTATTTTACAAAGATTTTTGAGGAAAAAAAGATGGTTTTGCTCAGATTTGAGAGATTTTGCCTAAGTAACGCCCAATATATGTATTTTTGTCCCAGACTTTCAATTTAATTTTGTGTTATTTCATTTAGTGATGTTGGCATAACTTATTGTAAACATGTATAACTCATGGTTTCTGGTAAGACTGACTTTGTGAATACTCATCATTCTTAGTTTCAGTCACTTGATTTTTGTAATAGATGTGATATATTGGTATGATTGTTAGCACTAGTCTCAAAGGTTACTTTATTGAACCAAACAGCTTCTTTTTTACAGGGTACCTAATAATTTTCAATGTTCATTAAGAATTAAACACTTATTTTCAGAGCTTAATATTTACCAAGTTTATATATCCTGTGAATTTGGTTACAAATAATTTTGCTTGCATCAATTTCATAAAGTAAGCTTCATAATTCTTTGATTTGCTTGATCAGGCATTCTTGTACAAATTAAAGTTAGTTTGGAAATGCAGAGCCAACACTGAGTCTGTGTAATAGAATTAAGCATCAACCTTAATAGTCTCACTTCCTATATGGTTCATATACTGACTCCGTACGTTGATATGGTGCATGTACTGCTCACTCCTCACTTTGACATTCTGCAGCACTTACCTTGATCACATTATCAATATTGAAACAACTTGGATAATTCTTGAGTTTTAAAAGTGCTCATTCCATTTGCAGTGCATGCTCAAAGCACTCCATGAAGTCAGAATCAAATCTCTCTCAAGCAATGAAAATCAGTGGTATCCATTGTGCTCCTTCATTCTTCTTGCTAAATACTTATGGAGAGGGCATTAGGTCACCTTCATCCAGTGGTTAGGAGAAGTGGACAACAGTTGGATGAAACTGTTGGATTGAACCTCTGATCTCTACCTTCAACCCTAGCATTATTTGCCTACAAGAAACCTTTTCTCCTCCCCAGACTCTTTCCCCATCCCAGGGTACACAGGATCTCATTTCATCACCCAAAACCCAAGAAGAACCTCTGGTGGCTCTTCTATTTATGTCAGAAATGACATCCCCTCGAGCCCCATCCCAATCCAATCTGACCTCCAGGCTACCTGCAGTCTCCCCACCCTACACAAAGCCATCACTTTTTGTAACCTTTACATCCCCCAACTCCCCCTTACCATCTCGACGACCTCATCTCCCAACTTCCCAAACCCTTCATCCTAACAGGTTATTTCAATGCACACAACCCCCTTTGGGGCTCCTCTACTGCCAGAGGAAAACAAATTGAAAATCCTGAACCATCACAACCTTTGCCTCCTCAACAATGGCTCCCCCACTTATTTACACCCAGGTACTGGCACTTTCACCAACCTCAACCTCTCTGTCTGTGACCCCTCCCTCTTTGTCAATTTCTCATACAGGAGGGTTCACCCTTCACTCTGGGGGAGTGGCCATTTCCCCATCTTCATCTCCACCCTCCCCCCTTGTCATACCCTTTCCCAAGCAACTGGAGATATCAGTACACAGACTTGGCCTCTATTCCACTCTGTGTAATATCTCCATCACCAATGACTCCCTTCTCTCCAATAACCCAGTCTCTCTCTCTTCACTTTTAAAATCTTGGAAGTCACCAACTTCACTATCCCCACTTCCACCTTCACCCCACAGAACTTCAAACCCTGGTTTACCACTGACTGCAAGAAAGGTTTCTCCCTCAATAACAAAGCTCTCCATCTCTTCAAAACCCACCCCACACCCCAAAACTTCAATATTTTTCACATTCTCAAAGCCAAGGGCAGGAAGGCCATCAAACTCAAAAAAAGGTCTCCTGGGAAACCTATGTCTTGTCCTTGGATCTCCAGACTGCCCCCTCCAAAATCTGGAACATAATTCAAAACTTTAAAGGGAAAAGCTCCTCCAACAATATCTCTCATTTCATCCATAACAACAACAAAAATCACTGACCTCGAAGATATCACCGACTGCGTAGCCTCCACCTTCGCCAATACCTCCTCCAATGAAAATGTTTCTCATTCCTTCTGCAACCAGAAAATCTAGGCTGAAAAGAACCTTCTTAACTTCCAGTCTAACAATCAGGAAAACTACAACCTTCCATTCATATACTCCGAGCTCTCCTCTGCCCTCAAAAAATCTGAATCCTCTCAATGCCCAGATGGCATCCACTACAATCTACTCCAAAACCTCCCCAGGAATTCCCTAGACATCCCCCTCAAAATGTACAATTACCTGTGGTCCTCACACTCTTTCCTTAACACCTGGAGAGAGGCCATCATCACCACAATCCCCAAGCCTAACAAAGACAGGTCCAACCCCAATAACTACCGGTTCATCATGCTTACCTCCTGCTTCTGCAAGATCAAGGAATGTATGATCAACAACAGGCTCTGCTGGTACCTTTAGAAGATTTCCACCGCCACTAAATATGGTTTCTGGAAAAACCAGAACTGCCTGGACCATGTCCTCAAACTTGACACCTACATCCGTGAAACTTTTGTCAGAAATTATCATGCCATCTCTATCTTCTTTGACCTCGAAATGGCTTTGACACCACTTGGCGGTATGGTGTCTTCAGGGACCTTCACTCCTCCGGCCTCCCCACCTTCATCGAGAATTTTCTCCATTCTCGCCACTTCAGAGTACGCATCGGAAACACTTACTCCCAAAGGTACACCCAATAATTGGGTGTCCCCCGAGGCAACATCCTCTCCCCCACTCTCTTTATCTTCAAAGTTAACAGCATCACCAAAACTCACCCCCAACATCAAATGCTCCTTCTATGTCGATGATTTCACTATCTACTCATCCTCCCCATGCTTCCATACTCTCCAAATAATCTTCAACACTGCCTGGACAGCCTGGCTCACTGGAGCGACTCCAACAATTTCAACTTCTCAAAAGACAAAACTGTTTTCATCCACTTCAACAACAGCAACTCCTTCTTTCTTTGCCCCAGCCTCCGTCTCAAAGATTCCATGAACCCAGTAAAGACAGTTCTTGCTTCCTCAGAATCCCTCTCAATTCCAAACTCTCCTATCTCCCCCACATCAACATCCTCAAAACCAGCTTGTTACAAAATCCTCAAATCTCCTCAAGGTCTTCTCCAGCACTGACTGCTCACCCTAATCACCTTATACCGCTCCCTCCTCAGATCCAGGTTGGACTATTGCAACTTCATCTACGCCTCCGCACTCAAAATTTACTTGAAACACCTGAAGGTCACTGAAAACACTGCCCTAAGGCTTTGCCTTGGCACCACTCACACCTTCCCCATCACCAGTCTCCCATTGAGGCCAACCAACTCAACGAGGTCTCTTCTTTGCTCTACGCATCCTCACCAATCCGTAGAACCTTTGCTTCCATTCTATCTGCTCACTCTCCTTCACCAACCTCTTTACTCTCAACAAATGCATCCCCCCACCTTTGGTGATCCGGATGCACCTTCACTTCCCCAAAGCCAACATCAACATTTTCTTGATTGCCAGATACACCATCCCACCCAGACTATTCACCCTTTCCCAAGGTATACTTTGGTTTTTCCTCCTTTATGAAAGCTCTCCACAACCCAGCCTTCTTCTGCTAAAAATACTGCCAACTCAGTGGACATTTCCACAACTACTCCTTCCTCTTCACTGATGGCTCCACATGGGAAGGCTCTTCCACCTGTCCTTGCCTCACCCTCTCCTCAAGGCTGCCCGACGGAACCTCTATCTACTCTGCTGAAGCAAAGGCCACCCTCCTGGCCTTAAACTTCATAGAATTCTCCTTCTGCCCCCATTTCATCATCTTTTCTGACTCTAAATCCGTCTTCACTGGCATCCTTAACATGCTCTGGCCCAACCCTCTCATTCCACAAATCCTTCACGCTCTTTCCTCCTTAGGAAAGAAAATTATCTTTTACTGGATTCCCAGCCAAGGCGGCATCCCTGGCAATGAGAGAGCCCACAGAGCTGCCAACAAAGCTCTGTCAAATAACATTTCTCCTTTACCCATTTCTCCTTTACCAATTCCACACTCAGACCTCCGTCTCTCCATCTCCACTTATATCAGTAAGACCTGGCAAGACTCCTGGAATCACGAAACCAGTAACAAACTTCACACCATCAAACCCAAAGTCAGGATTTACACCCGCCTGCACAGTCACAATCGCAGGGAAGACGTCACCCGCATCCGCCTCGGTCACTTCTCTCTCACCCACTCCCATTTCCTTTCCGACTCCCCTGCCCCACCTGCAACACTGAACTCTCCATCAAGCATATCCTTTTAACCTGTCCCCTATACTTGAACTCCAGGTCTCTTCTCTCCTCACTCACCTCAGTCTCAATCTCAGATCTATTCAAAAACAATTCTTCCTCCAAGAGTATCAACTCCCTCCGCAACAACAACCTATTCCACCATATCTAATCTTCCTTTCTCTTCCCTTCTACACCTAACTTTACACACCCCTCTCTTTTCACCTTAATTTTTCTCCCAAATTCACCTTATTTTCCCCCTTTTCTCTTAGGCCAAAATGAGCTGATTTGGGCTGAATTGCACAGGCAGGTAAAACTGGATTCGGTCGATTTAGCTCTTTTGGTATTCAATTTGTAATAACATGCCACATGTGGCAGATATATGACCTCAGTTCGCTCAGTGCCTACAGTATATAAAGCAGTACTTGAATTTTGATTGGCAGTTTGTTGAATTTTACAATAATCCATGAACTTGAATTCTATCACCATTATTCTTTAGGGTATCACTTAACAATGGGCTCCAGATGCACTTAATTTCTTTACTAAAATGTAAATCTCTTCACTCAACCTAAAGTAAGGTACACTTTAAACTACTATCTTTTTGAAAAACTCATTTAATTTGATGCTTGCGTTATCATTCGTCAAAATTTATGCTTGCATTAAATATATTTTTGTATGTATTATGATATGTTTGCATCATTGCTTGCATTGAAATTTATACATGTACATTTGTATAAAATAAAAGCCTCATAACTACTGCTAACACATGTACACTCTAGATTTGTATGCACCATTATTAGCATGCAACATAATTTCGTATTGCATGCACCATAATTTGTATTGCATTGTATTTCATGCACTATTGAGTGCATCATGATGTTCGAGTGCAACAAGATTAATAGTTACAATACGAATTTTTGCAAGTATTACAGAGGCGTCCATTAGCAGCTGTAATATGATTCACATACTGCATGTATCAATATGTGTGAATAATGAGCAAATTTAGCATCACTGCTTATGAATGCATATTACAGTTGGCATACATTGTTATAGCAAGAATTGTAGTCAGGGCAGCAGTGCTGAAATTTAAAAAAAGATTAAAACCCTGAAAGATTTTCAATTTTTGTCTTAATATTTTTGCTGGAATGTAAATAGGATTTGACCAAAACTGGATTTTTAGAAATGTGAGGGGGACATGGCCCCTTGGTCTCCCCACTTCTGGTGCCACTGAGTCATGGCTAGGGATTGGTTGCTGAGACAGCTTTTACAGTAGCCCCATGCTGAGTGCAAAGCCCATGAGTCAGCAACACTTGTAACTTTGATGATTTGTGCGGTGGGTGCACAACTTTCTCAACTTCCATGCTGTATCCAAGAGAATGTCATCATGCACTGTAATTTCTATTTAGAATTGTGCGGAATTGATATTATACAATTTCCACGGTTCTGAATAAAGGTGTTGAAGATATCCCCACAAAAAAATTGTGACAAATAATAATAATGTAGTGAATACATCTGTATATACTTCCATCTTTCGTAATTAATATACTTTTCATTGCATAATTTCATGTGGGATGTTTTTAGAGCACATATTTACCACATATACTGTTGTTTACCCAAGAAATCTAACAAACAAACATTTATGATATTTGTTTCATTACTGCAAATTCTCCATTTTTCCACGGGTATAACTACTGGAACCATGTATTTTTCCAGCTCCGTGGTTGTGTTATACTACTTGCATGCCTTCAACACAATTGCCAGGATCACTTATACGAAGCATCAAAAATTTTGTTGCTACTGCAATTGTGAATGGAGATAGAACTTACAACTCCACTGTTTGTGCCTTAAAATGATCACATTTAGATATTTTTGATCAACATTTGCATTGAGTTTTCTTTTAGTTAAAATGTTCACTGTTACTCGTGTGATTGCTTTTAATATTTGTGTTTTATAGTTAATCCTGAGTATCGTACAGTAAATCAACGTTGTTGTAGTAGTTTGCTTTTAAAATGTGCTATGAATGTGTGGTGAATGCAGAATAGATGTTCCATAGTTGTCATACTAATTGCTCCCCGCATCTTTGGCCCTTTAGAGATCAGAAGGATTAACATTAGTTCAGTACGTTCCGGCCAAGCCCACTATTCACAATCTCTGTCGTAAAAATGACTCCCATATTACCCCACCTTAGGATTGGCCACACCCACCTCACCCACTCTCACCTCTACAGTGGCTTCCTCCACCCCTCTGCAATAACTGTCACTTCCACCTCACCCTCTATTATGTCCTCATTGACTGCCCCTGTACAACCTCCCCAGAGCTTTCTTCACTCCTTAAAATTCCATTGCCAAGCTCTTCTGGAAAAATTTCCTGTATAAAATTATCTCCTTTCTTCATCATACCTCCCTCTACAACTACAACTATATTTTGTCTCCCCCCCCCCCCCTCCTGTGCTTCCATTTTTTTCTTAACCCCATTGCACTTATTCTTATAATCCTAGCTTCATGTCTATTGACTCCCAACTTTTTCTCAAAATATTTCCTGTCACCTTTTTCCTACCTTTGATATAATCTTACCTCTCTGGCACAATTTTACCTTTGCTGTTGCTGTGCCGTTATATGCTTCATCAAACAAGCAAACATTCATTATTACGTTTCCTAGGTTGAGGTGTGTTATGAAATTTGTTGTCTTTCAATCTACATATCTCCTTGTCAGTAACTAGCCAAGTTTAGGGATGATTCTGTTTTTGAATACTTAAAACATTCTTTGTAGGGCATTGTTGTTTATTTTTGGAAGTTTTAGATATGACAAACCTGGTGTAGGGAATATAATGCAGTTTCATTGTGGTAGTAGTCTTTATAATTTAAACTTTTGGTTTATTCTTGGCCTTAGTGATGTTTCTGAATATTAAAGCAGCCATTAAGAAATTGATTTGGTGTAAGGTCACTGATGTTTTTATGCATATTTATAGAACTGACCTCTTCTAACCCATTTGCTATCCTTTGGGGTAATGGGACTTTTTTTTTGTGGTTTTCCACCCTTGGTAATGGAATGCTGTTATTATTATTCTTTTTACTTAAACTTATAGAATGCCTGAAGAAAAAATGCACTCAGGGTGTACAAAAAAAAAGTTTGGGTGTACAAATATTAGGTCTTTAACTTTCTTTAATATAGATTGAAATCACTTATGCTTATTACTTATACTAAATTAACATTTGCTCAATTTTATTGTACAGGGTCCAGAAACCTGCTCAAAGGCCCCTTGTTGGGTCCACAGTGCAAAATCCTCAGAAACTTCAGCATGTTAATCTTTTCAAGGCTCTAAAATGACCTCTCTTCAGCCTATTTGAAAATGGTATAGTCAGATGCTACTAGTGGTAGTAGAATATGTTTGGACCTAGGGCACATTCAACTTATTTTGAAAGTATACAGCAGTCTGGCAATCCCCCTCCCCACCTTAACCTGAAATTTAGCACATTTGATGACTAAAAAAAATTTTGGTGGCCTTCTTTTTTTTCTTCTTGTATTTGCAAACACGAAAATGAGGAAATTTTAGGGATTTTTTTAATCCTGTAAATTCAGAACAATTAGGATCAAAATTCAGGAAAATCAGAAAATTCTATAACAGGGTTAAGTAACTTTAGGACATTTATAACCAAAAAATTCTGAATGGAAGAAGTGGAAAATTTTACTTTTTTTCAGTAAAATACATAGATAAATAGCAGGCTAGGGCTGCCTTGCAGTATTTGAAGGCACACTTTTCAACCTACAGTATGAAAAAGGGCACTTTTTGAAATTTACAAGTGGGGATGGGGCACATCCCCACGCTTCCATGCTTCCTTCACTTGTGGTTACTACTTTGCCTCTGGTGATTTTGTTGGCAAGTTATCTCTCTGGATCCTTGACCTTGCTTGGGACTTTCATATTTTCATCAGTTAAAACACATACTGTACATAGCGTCCCATCTATCAATTCAACTGATAGTCCCAATGAAAGGTTTTATATACTAAATGTTGTATTTTTGTGCAAACAGTTTCCACTCTGTGATAATTGCATGCCTTGTACTGATTTGTACCATTCATGGGAATTGGTTTCAAACTAAAAAATTCACTGCTTGTGGCAAGTTGTGATCTTTTTGCATTAATTTCCTCAAATAATTGAGTGTTTTGTAGTATATTGTTTGTTTTTACTTTATCATAAATGTGGAATGAAAAGTTCTGTCACTTCACGTGTGATATATTCAATAACTCATATCATGAGCTAAGTGCATATAGAACATATACTTCATTTTGAACAGAGAATTCCTGGTGTGTAACCTGGTAATTGTCACTTTTTTTCTTTTTTTTTTGGTGTATTTAACATGAATATGTATATCTTTGGTATCAAAACCTTGAAAATTACATTTAAATATGCCTCCTCATTGGGCAGCATGTATAATTTCAGATCTGCTAAAATATTAAATGTCCTCAATTTTGTGAAATTGATTTAAAATTGGTAGTGTTCCAGGTATGTATGTGCAAATGTAGGATTTTGAATTGCTCAGCAGGCGTGATGTAAAGAGAAACTGTCGCCTGTTCAGATATTTATCTTTATCGCAGCTGCTAGGCAGGTGCCAGCAAGAGAGAAAAGAAAATAATGTTTGGTAAACACAGAAAGAAAGAAATCATAAAGCTAATGCATCAGCAGTTAACCAAAATCATCATTTTCAAGCGATAAATATTTTAAAGAATTCATATTCAATTTCCCTAGTCTTTCACAAAGCGCTATTATAATATTTTCCTTCTGCAAATAATAATAATGCTCATAGAAATGCTTGTTTTCATGTGGAGACAAAACATTTTGCAAAGCTTCAAGAAAGTTTTTTCTGTTTGTCGACAGCTTTGTGGTGTATCCATTTTGAGAGCTGGAGAGGTCATGGAGCCCGCCCTCTGTGAAGTTTGTAAAGACATTAGACTGGGCAAGATTTTGATTCAAACTAACGTGATTACAGATGAACCAGAGGTTAGTATCAAATCTTTAAAGTTAAATATTCATTCTTGAGCAATGAAGGTCCATCAGGCATGTACTTATCCCCCGGTTTCCTTGGTGTTAGCAGATGAGAGCACATGACTCCCCTGGACAGGACACAAGTCCATCGCAGGTGAACTCACCAACAGTGCTGCATGGTACTTACTTTACAGCTGAGTGGACTGGAAGAAGTAGACTAATGTTTCTTGTTCAAGAACACACTGTACATTCCACATACAAGTAAGTACATTCCACATACAAGTATGACTCCTTAACTACTGTACATTCCACATACAAGTATGACTAATTAACTACTGTACATTCCTATGTGTACATTTCACATACAAAGACTCCTTAACTATGACTCCTTAACTACTGAGCAACTGTACCTCAAGTATTAAATGTATAGATCCTGTTATTCACTTTAAGTTATACCTTGCCTTCCATGCTATAAATATGCAATCTGGTGAAATGACCTGATTCTAATGCACTTCTAACCGACCTTAAAAACATAGTTACCAGCCCAGCCCGACCTCCATGATATCTCTAACATCCCTCACTTCTTTTCAGCGCATTGATGTCACAACATCGCTGGAACTGGTCGAAACATTTCTTCAAATTTTCACCTTTTTCTAACTATTGTTTTCCTTGCAGCTCCTACCATGCAGGTTTTTATTTATGCTGTTTGGCATTTTCTTCTAGTCTTTTTCAGTCACCTGAGGTAAGACGAGGTGGCCATGGGACTGGGAAATTTCAGGTCCGACTCACAGGATTTTCCCCATTAAGCTTACACTTGAGTTGGAGTGTTTTTGTTTCCATCCTGTACAAAACGGATGCTAGAACGAGAGAGTCGCATTTTGCGGCGGGCGTTTTTAGTCCCTAGAGCATTCATTAGTTAATGGCCCATTCTGCATACGGTGCTAGTTATCTCCAGGGCCGTAGCCAACGGCTTACGGCTCCATGGTCTTGCGACCCAAAATCGTCTTACGGTTCAAACCTTATGCGGTTAGCAGCCCTGTTTGACTTTTTTCAACCACCCAGGTCTCTACGACCAGTTGGCTTTACTCATCGGTTTAAATCAGTAAAGTTTGAACAAACTCTATTCGTAGCCAACCCAGACTCACACCAGCAAGGTCTTACGTCTATGGTGGACACCTGAACAATGTAGGGAGGAGACAGTTTTCCTCACTACCATTCATGTGGATCAACTAATGACCCATATTTTATACGCTGTTACTCTAACGCTAGACTTTAACAGTGCAAAGTGACATGTGCAGTCACACCTGCCACGTAACAGAAAGCCGTGGGTGCAGAGTTTGCAGGAATTGAGAAAGTTGCCATCTGAGTTTATTTCCATTCAACCTTTCTATGGTGCATACCAGTTTGCTGTATTACTTCATAATCTTCATTTTTTATTAACAAATTTTGTTACCAAATGAAATAAAGCTTGGGAGAGCTTTTTTCACGAGGATCTACCTTTTTAATAGTGTAGGGGTATTTCATTTTACATGCCGGGACAGTAGGAATTTTGTTAGGTTGGGACCATTATCCGTAAGCAATTTCACGATCGATATTACTGATATTTATCATTATTTTTGAAGGAACATTCGATTTAAGTACATGTATACTAGATTAAATCCGGAATAAAATCGGAAAAATTTGAGTAAGTTAATTACTTCTTTTTCAGTCACTTTTGTTTCATTCTGTTGAGTAAAATTTCATTGCACAAATAAGTATAAAATGCAGTGGTGTAGGAACAATTTTTTTCTTGGGGGGTGGAGGAGTGAAGCTTTATTTCTCCAAGGACCTCAAAACAATGCCCCCATCCCCACCCAGAAGCCTCGTTTTTGGCATGGTGTTTTGGGCATGTTTGGGCTTTGGGCATTTTCTCTTTTTTTCAAAATTGAAGAAGAATGAAAAGGTGACATTCTTGTTATCTTCTTTTGAACTTTAACAGACTTGCTAACAGTCATCATGAAAGGCACAAGTTGGGGTTAAGTTGTAGTTTTTTTGGGTCCCAAGCCTAGCCAATAAGATGGGCCGATTTCAAATGTATAAAAATGTTTGTATAGGTCTATCACTGAAAATGAAAGTCTTTTACAAAAGGAATTCAACATTTTACATTTATAGACTCCCGTATGTCAGACCATGGAGCTATAAAAAAAAAACTAAATATGGGATGACATATTTACAGGGATTCCTTGTGAGTTATCAAACCAAAACAAAAAAAAGATCCCCATCCTTTCTGACTGACCAGGCAGATCAGTGCAAAAAGAAAAGACACATGTTAGTCTGTAAAACATGTTTATTCAAAATGTCCAAGCTTACATTTATAAACAACCTTCTTGGACATATCTGAGCATGGGGGGAGAAGGGGAAGCTGTTTGCAGGTATATCCTTTTGCAGCCCATGGATCAAAAGACTTTTTGGAATATCAGATTATTGGAGTGGGCGCGCATCCTGTGTTTATGCATAATTTGGTCTTCTCCTCTACATTTTCTAGATTCAAATCCCTGAAAATTTAAGTTAAGGGGTTGTCCAGCCTATAACAAAACAGTTCTTTCTCTATGAAAAAGCATTTCTTTCTCTTTATACATGTACAGTTATATTCAAACACTCCTGGGAAGAAAACAAATTGCTGCCCGCACTCAGAGTCTGCGGTAGCACGCAAATGTTATGTTTAATACAGCTTCTTTCAGCTCAAAGTGATTATTAGGGTGCTAAGAAGTAATAAAGTCTCCATCGAAATTACATTACCTTTTTTATCAACATAATCGAAGAAATTAGAACATGACAATATCCTATAAAGCTATATTATTCAAAGTGGGTATAAATAAGTCTTATAAATGAAACAAAGCTTGGGCTTTTTTCCACCTTTTTAATAGTGAGGGTATTTCATTTTACATGGGGCAGTAGGAATTTTGTTAGGTTTAGCCCATTAAAGCAATTTCACGATCGATATTACTGATATTTTATTTTTGAAGGCCGATTTAAGTATCACTTTTGTTTCATTCTGTTGAGTAAAATTTCAGTGCACAAATAAGTATAAAATGAACCAAAGTTTTAAATTCTGATTTTGACCATTGATAAAATGAAACAAAGTTTAAAATTCCCAATTTTGACTAAATTGAACACGTAGGCTTGGCTCGACGCAACTATCAACTGAGACAGTACTGTAGCAGGAGTCAATTGGTCATTTGAACCGCGATATTAATTTGTAACTTGTTTTGAACATGTTATTTTTCGCGGAACACATTACGAGCAATAACAGGTTCTTTTTTAATTGAGTACTTGACCTTCACAATCCCATCCCGTTGCCGAAATAAGATTAATGTAATGGTGTATTATTCATTTGGAGCATGAAACTATTGTTAGCTTCATGGTTGGAGGTACTTTCCAACAAGATTACCAGCGATTTCCTGTGCAATATTGCAAGGTATTTTTCCTTCTGTTATGCAGGAAAGTGTGTTGGTACAATGGCTTCACTGAACCATGTTTTATGGGTGCGTTTAATCCGTCATGAATAGAAAAAAATCCTGTAGTTTTGCGGGATTTGGCGGCATGCTGCGTAGCGAAAGTTGGCTGGCCTCCCTAACCCTAAGTTACAGACTACAGACTGGCTGATGCTCATAGACCACTTAGCCAGTGTGGTGGACGTAGTCCCCATGTGTAAGTTTCACATGAGGGACCTATGTCCCCTTCCAGGACATCCCCGTTCCACACCTTCAGATGGTGGCCACCCACATATAGTGGTGGTGCAGACACTCCCACCTGTCATGAGGAGCGAAGTTTCCACCCATCAGACCTTCACCATCAGTGGTGACGGATGCATCTTGGACAGGGTGGGGAGCACATTTAATATGGTCCCCAATCACAGGAGCTTGGGCAGGTACTTGGGATATTCAGCACTTCACTATGCTGAAATCACAGGCAGTATGCCAGGCACTTTTACATTTTTACCGCTAGTGCTGAGCAAAACCTGTTCAGTTATGCACCGACATTGGACCACTGTTGTGGTTTCTCTCTTTCAGACAGGGAGGAACAGAGTCCACATGATCATGGATCTATCGTCTTGCCTTAGTGGAACCAACAAGATGGGTGTGCTTCCACATTTAGCCTCCCGGACATAAGTCAGTCCACATTTATGGACGATCACAAGCTACCGATTCTCTGCATCCTGACTCCTGACCCCGGGTTTCTGAGTCGACACATTCACCTTCAAAGGGACTCACTGCATGTGTAACGCCTTTCCACCATTTGCATTGGTACAGAGGGTATTAAGCAGGGCAATGTATGACCGGTAGGACCCATTTGGCATTGGCAACTGTGGTTTTCTCAGCTGCTCATACTTTTTGCAGGCTTTCCGTACGAGCCTCTGGTCAGAGACGACTTATCTTATTTCCGGGCTCCAGCAAACTGCACTACAGCCCAAAGCATGTCGTTTGACTGTGTGGCCTATGTCCGCCGATCCTTGGCATAGCAAGGCTTTTCTGAGGAGTAGGTGACCCCTCCCCTCCTCGTCTTGGGGCGATCTTCTCCCAGACTCTGTTCAGTCAAGGGCTTTAGCATAGCTGTAGCAGCCATCCACCGAGGTTTTCCAGTTGGGTGGACATTCACAGACTGCAACCACTGGGGAAATTAGCCAAAAGAACCTTCTTGTAAGGACCTACTTCCTAGATTCTTGCGTCCCTGTGGGTCATGCAAGTTGTATGATGCACACTGGGGGAAGCTCTGCTCGAGCCACCCCCGCGTGCCCACTTAGGGAGTTGACGCTAAAAGAGTTTTTTGTTTTCCGTGGACTCTACTAAGCGCAGAGGTGCTATTTGTGCGCCTTCCACCAAAGAAGGTCATTTTCTTCTTCCGCCTGGAGTCGGTACCGTACCGCTGCTTTCCACACCTTCAGACCCACCAGAATATTGGGTATGGTGCCCCGTCTGGCGTCTTTAGAGTTGCTTAAAAGTACGTAGCTGATGTTCAGCGTTGCAATAGTGTTCTTCGCTTCGTTACAGAGATCTCATCATACTGTGTCGCAAGACACTTTCTCTTGATGGAACGTCCAAACAATCTCTTAAAATGGTCTGCGCTGCTAATGGAACAGCCAGGGTATGCATTCAGGTTAAAAGGCATGGCCCCCTTTACAAAATAATTCATGCAGCCATTTGGAAAGTACATGCCACATTTATTCCCTTGTATTTGCTTGACTTAATTTACAAAGTTCGTGTTATCCCGCTAACTTTTGCTTTTGCGAAGTTGCGTGCTTTAATTTTTCCTCAGTTCAGGATTTCTTCAGTTTGCATTAGCTAACACACACTTTGTTCCCAATCGTGTAATTACTAACCAGTTCCGTCTCATGGACAAACTCAGTGAGTTTTGTTGTGTTATTTTAGACACTACTATGATGTTATATCGTGTCCAAATGCTCTTTAGATTGGCATGTTTTCTGAGTTTCTAACTCAGGTTCATGCGACCATTGCCTCAGTTACTGATAACGGGTAGTCACTTGTTTGTTTTAACATTAGCTAGGAGTGGTTTACTATTTTATAGTAATGCCTATTCAGAGGTTTTTAATCCTTAAGAAGATAAGGAATCTAATCCTTTGATTAAGATAAAACTAGTGCGAGTATTAAGCCTGGGTTGGGTAGACACGCCAGTGTACCACAACTGGTTATTAAAGGCCGTGGACATTGACTTGGTTGTCGATGTTATGTCTGTCCTGTATGTCGTACCTGTGTTCTCGTCCGGGTTGTATTGAGCGTTTCGTGTAAGCATTGTTACTATCATAACTGAATACGCAGGCGACGACCCCATCATTGTAATTGTGTGTTGACTCGTCAAGTCGTTGAGGACCAGCCTTTTGAAAATTCTGCTTCAACCTGAACTCCCATCCGTTCCTCGATTGCATTCTTATTGCATATTTATAGCATGGAAGGTAAGATATAACTTAGAAGTAAATTTACCCCACTAAGCGTAGCGGGGATATTTACAAGAGTTATACTTACCTTCCATGCATCCCGGCCCACTCCCCTCTCATTCAGGCCTCAGTGGAATGTCAAGGAGGGATGTTAGAGGTATTGTGGAGGTTGGGGCTGGGCTGGTAACTACGTTTTTGAGGTTGGTTGGATGTCCGTTAGAATCAGGTCATTGGACCAGATTGCATATTTATAAGATGGAAGGTAAGTATAACTCTCATAAATATCCTGCTATGCTTAGCGGGGTAAATTCATTGTAGAGGACCAATGCTAAAGTTCCATTGTGGGAACAATGGTTTGAAAGTTTTTTTGACATGACTGAAGGATACAGGAACAAATTTGGCTTAGGCTACCCTCTTCAAAGTTCTGGGCATTTTTAGTAGGGGTCAATTAAGGCCAAAATTGAAAAGAAAAAATATCCATATCCTTTTAAAATGTTTTTTTTTTTTGGAGGCCATTTTTAAATTTCAAGGTGAGGGTGGCCATTGTGATTGTTTTATGTTGGTCAGTTGAATTTGTCTTGTCAAAACTTATAATTAGACACAAAAACCATTCAAATTGGACATTCTTGACCATATCATTAAATTTGATCTCCAGCCCAAAGTGCGTTGACCTTTTCATGTTTCTGTTAACAGTGCCGTAAATAAAGTTGGAGATAGGACAAACTATATCATTTTTAGATTCCTTGATACCAGACAAGTAATTTGGTATACAAAGGATTGGGAATACTTTTCAATTTTGATTCCTGTTTGACCTTAATTGCTTCACAACTGGTTTATCATCACCGTGAACATTTCTTAAACCTAAGCTGTTAAGAAGTGGATGTAAAATACCTATCTACCTACCAACCTAGAAATAAGTCCTGTTTTCACTGCTGATTAAAGCAATATGATCAAAACAAGATTCAAGAAAGTGCTAAGAAATATTTCTTTATTTATATGTTGAAAATCTGTTAAAATTTTTGATAATGGTTAAAAGCTCATCAAAGTTGAAAAAAAGTTCTACAGCTGTTTAAAATTTGAAAATTTCTTCATTCAAGAAAAAGGCTCCTTTGTGATGCCATCAGTTAAATAGCAGTGCAGTTTATTTCTATGTAAGCCTTTCAGTTTTAATATTGAGAGCAACTTTGATGATGATTTTTTTTTTTGTAATATTGGCCATATACCCCATCTAGCTGGGAGTGACTTTTAAAGTTATCAAAGGCTTAATTTGAACTACTGTACACATGTATAAAATCAGAGAAATTGTTTGCTTTCTTCCACTCACAGTACTAGTATTGTAAAACAAGTAAAACCTACTTAAGATGTGTTAAACATTAGGAATTAATTGTTTATATAAAATGGGAAAAAATTGATAGGACACACATTTTCCTTTTTAATGACTTAAAATCTAATTTTGTTTTTCAACAACAAATAAGATAAATTATATTGTCCTCTATCATATACTGTAAGATGAACTTGTATGACCACTCAACTGACTCTTTATAACCTTCTTGAATTATGATTTGTGGTCAGGGCCACCGAACTTCGGCATCCGGGAGGCAAACTCAAAATCCAGACCCCCATATCAGATAATTATGAAGAGGAATGAAAAATGTCATAATCTATTTATGTTCTGATTTTACAGTTTTTGAGGGCCTGCTGTTTGAATGCATATTCTTTTTCATTTTTAGTGCTCCTTATGACCCAGGCTCCTAGTCCACTGGGCCCAGGGGCAATGCCCCCTTACCCTCCCCTTCTCAGCGGTACCTTTTATGGTATTCAGCACATATTTGCAATAAATATCTCTTTCTAATTGTGTTAAAGGATCAATTTGACCCTATCATGATGATGAAAAAGCAATAAGTCCTATGAAGAAACAATTTTAATATTTTATCACTTTCATGAGATATTTGGTTTTAAAGAGGTCACAAATTTGTTGAAAAGTTATTGGAACAGAAAGTGTAATTGGCAATAGTTATGTTCAGGTCCATAATTTGTATGGGACTAGTGACCTTTACCCCTTTCTTTTAGGAAGAAATCAATCTTTCACTCTCCTTTTTTTTCTTCTTTTTTGAGGGGAGAATTGACATTTTGCACTCACTTCTTTGTATTATTTTTAATTGAAAACATACTTTTTGAAATACTGTCAACTAGCAAATAAAGTTTACTGTACTTTATAACAATTTGCTTTACACTATCTCTTATAAAACCCAATGGTTCGAAGATAAAATATGTTCCAGTAAAAGTAACAAAAGTCTCTGCACAAATCTCTTACAACGTCTTTTTGATGGAAGAAGATTTTTGAGTACTAGCTTGATCCATGTTTTATTGTCTTTTTTCATGTGAGAAGAGGATGCATGACACCCAAGCCAATCCTAGGATAATTCTTCTATTATTCATTTTTTCTTTCTCTCTTTAGTTACACTATCTACGTTTACCAAAAGATATTCATAAAGACTATGTAATTTTGATGGATGCTACCGTGGCAACTGGAGCAGCAGCCATGATGGCCATCAGAGTTTTACTGGTAAGTGAGAGGAACGCTTTTCTATTTCAACTTTCAAACAAAATTTAAGGGGGGAAATTGGCAGTCAGGAGCAGAAATGATAATAACTATTCATGGTGGAGTGGGGGTAATGAATTTTGCAAATATCCAAGCAGTTTGGAACTGAGTTTAGTATTAATAACAAAGGGGGTAGAAGCCCCACAACCCCCATATTTGCACCCTGTTTACATGGGATGGTTGGTACTGAAAGTGGTCTTTCTTGACATATAAAAGGCCTTCTTACAGCCTGAAAAATGAAATACAAACATTGTAGAAAAGCACTTTTGACAAAAGACCATTAAATGATTATATTCATTGCTGAAGAAGAATTTAAGTCAAAAACATTGAAAATAAATTAATTTGAATTGGGTTACATACCAGGTACTGCAGATGCAGTAAGAATAATATTAGTGTAACATTTGTATGTTATTATTAACATTCGTTTGTTACACAGTATATTATTTTGTGATTTTTTTTTTACCATTATGTATACTATACGATATTTTATGCCACCTAACTTACAGTATATTTACCTACAGCCTATCACACAAACTGTACATTATCCTGACTACTAAGTCCACCCACCTTGATCTCAAAATCTAGACATGTATTAGAAAAATATGTGTCTTTGTCAGTAACTCTGCAGTATGTAAAAACAAGGAGATGTCATAGATTTCCCAGGTTGAAGTTATGTCTTTAATTTTATGTTTGAATGAGATACAGTTCACTGGAGAACTGCTGAAATTTGATTGTCATGGCAACCTTAGAAAATAACTGTTTGTAAGAATAGTTAGCCTTATTTCTTAGAAGGGTAAACTAAGACATGAATAAAATATGAATGAAGAATTGAGCCTTTGTATTTCTGTTAGGCTGCAAAAAGCGCTTAAAATGAATGTACCTTGCATTCGGATGTACTTAAAAAGAATACCGAAAATAATTATCAAAGAAGTTATGATCAGACTTTTGATCCTTTGGGAAATGTCAGTTCTGTTGGTACTGAGTCATCAAGAAAATACATACTGTAGGTAGAGATGATATAGCTAAGCTTAGTATCTTATATAAAAGAGTGTCCTTTTCTCATTTCCAGGGTGAAACAATAGTTTCCTTGAATGCAATACAACTTATTTTTATGCAATAAATGTACCAAAAACTGTATATTAAAAGCTTAATTTTGACAAAATGAAATTGAAAAAAGGAAAAACGAATTTGTTTCTTACGTATAAAATCAGTAAAGCATCAGGTATTTACAAATCATTTGTACAGATGGCAAAAATTATTCATTGTTTTAAAGGTTTTTCCTTCAACAACTGATTACCCCATTCACTACTTTGTATGCCTTTTCTCCAACCTAGTGTATAATTTTACATGTCTTAGCTTACCTTCTTGTATAAAGCACCATTTACCATTTGTTCTTTGATATGATTTAAAGGTTCTTTTGCACCTTTGAAATTATTGCTATTTGAAACCTTTTGCCAAGATCTCTTTGAACGATCATGTTTAATCATTTCTCCACCAATTCCTTGCCACCACAAATCTTCAGACCCCTAGCTTTGCTGTTTTTTACAGGGGCAACTTCTCTGTGGTCCCGCTCTGCCCCCCTGGGGTCCGCCCTGCCCCTCATGAAGAAAATGTTTTTTTGTTTTTTTTGTTTATAGATTTTTTTTATTTTTAAATTCTTAATAATCTTAATAAACCTAAGTAATGAAATACTGTACATGGATACAGAATGATATCATAGTAAGCAATTGTCCTGTTTGGCTCATGAATGGTTCTTATCAATATCAGTCAGAATAGTTTCATTCTGAGGTATGATTGATTATAGCTAAAATCCCAGAGCTTCACCATGGGATTGGGCCTTAAGAAGGCCCCTGGACTCCATGCCAAAAAGATGCAGTGCTTCGCGCATGCAATATTGTGCCCTCAACAAGTCTAGCACCCTGCTCCATTTTAAATCAAGGCTAGTGGTCTTGTAGATCTTTCATCTTGTTGATTGATAAATGTTCTGTGCTTTTCTTTCAGGATCATGATGTTCCTCAGGAAAATATTATGCTGCTTTCTCTTCTCATGGCTGAATCAGGTAAGACAAAATGATCTTCTATCAAATGTGGGATTTTTCTTTAAAATATACATGGACAGGTAAAGTCAACGATGGGCTAAATAAAATAGCTATTTCCTAAACTTAAAGGTTGTTCTACCTCAAAATTGAGAACTGTTTCTAATAGGCTTCTCAACTCTAGATGATTGTAAACCTTCAAATTTATATGGAGAGCTACAGAAAGTTTCTTTTTAATTTTCTATGATAAAGCACAAACAATTTTGAGCAGTCTTGACATTTTGAAGATAATATATTTAGTTTTTAACTTACTGTATGAGTGATAAAAGTTTACTGGACTTTTAGATATATGCACAATTTGATGTATGAACACACAAAAGCTTGATGTACTTTTTATTTGTTTCCCTAATTTCAATCTTTGAAAATGATCAGATTGTCTTCTCTACCTAGATGGGAAAAATGATTAAGATCCAAAAACCTTTAAAAATGATTTGTTAGAATTAGGGCTCTCACGGGTATGAGTATCGGGATATCACGTTCTCCTTGCTTGTTTTTTTTCTCCATGATCCCCACAACTCAATTGTTGAGTTCTTCCAGAAAAATCCTTTGGATAAAATTGTCTTCTTCCTTCATCATGCTTCCCTCTACAACCATATTTAATTCTCCTCTTCCACCCCTCTCTACTTTGTTTTTGTTTCACCCATGCACCTCCCCTCTTAATCACAGCTTTCTGACCTTTTGTTCTTAAATTTCTCATTCTCCCCCTGTTTCCATTCCTTCCTACCTCTAGAATGATCTGACCTCTCAGGCCCTCATTGTCGTGGTGCCATTAAGCCCTCATCAAACAAACAAACGAACAAAATGCTCTGATCAACATATTATGATATGCCATTTTTACATGTAAACTGCATATTAAAGCAAAAACTTGTGAAAAGATTTTCAGAAACATTTCAAATGAATGAGAGTTTAAATGAATATTTTGCAGCATAGTTGATTTATGTTTCCTCTCATTAAAGCTCTTGGATTTTATGGGATAAAAACAGTTTTGAAATTGTTATAATCATAACAGATATCACACTATGGTGATATATCGCGATATGGTGATATATCGAGATATGGTGATATATCACAATATGGTGATATATCAAGATATGGTGATATATCACGATATGGTGATATATCGTGATGTGGTGATATATCGCGATATGGTGATTTATAGCGATATGGTGATATATATCTCGATATGGTGATATATATTGCAATATTTTTGTCCATGATAAATGATAATCTTATTTATCCATAACATGACAGCCCTAGTTAGAACTTTCTTTTCCCTTTAAGAAATTGTAATAAATATTAAAAGCCCTTATCCACTTCTCCTTCCTTCCCTCTATCCCACCCCCTCTTTCCTCTCTGTCCTAACTTCAGGCATTGTTTAACACCCTCTTGGCACATTTGACTCTGACTGTCGTGGTGCCATTAAACATCAACCAAACCAAAGAATTTGCATAGCAAAATAGGAGTGGTTTGCCTGTCATGCATTGGAAATTAAAAAAAGCTGATTTTGATCGGAAGTTTTGGTATTTTCATTGTTTTTACTGCATTTTCAAGCAATTTACATAATGTTACCTCTAAGTGTCCATAGATCTAAAAGACATTAATTACATCTCTTGTGTCCTGCTGCAGTATCACATAATATTCATGCATGTCAAAAGAGCTCAAACTTTGATCAGATCAGTCATATATTCACTGAAGTGTTCGGTTAAATTTGAAAGCTACCATTCTTAAAATTTAAACAGCTCCTTTTGTATGAGTCCCTTGTGCTTTAAGCTTGTGCAAGCTTGTATTAAAAAAATTGATGACTTTCTTCAAATTTGTTTTGTATACTCCTTTTGATATGATTTTATCAAACCCTTGTTTGCTAGATTGAAATAAAACGTTTGGAGATTAAAAGCATCTTTTTAAATTGTTTATGTTTGCAGGCATCCATTCTGTAGCCTACGCTTTTCCCAAAGTAAAGTTGGTAACAACAGCAGTAGACAAAGAAGTCAATGAGAATTTCCACATCGTGCCAGGCATTGGTGAGTTACTAGGATATTTATAGGTCAATAAGGGCATAAGTGGGTGTTTGTTTCGTGTGCTTGAGACAAAGGGTGGAATTTGATCCTGTTGATGTTGTCTCTCATTTATAGCCGAAGTGTTTGTTTCAGATGTTGCATATTAGCTTTTGCTCAGTTCCGTCACTTTGCTTACATCCATGTCTTCTGAGAGATCTTGGACATATATTATTGAGGAACTTATCACCTTGTTTCCTTTGAATTTGTCGTTCAATGAGCAGTTGCCTTCCTTAGGGATGTAAAGTGTTTAAATTATCCAGGAAGACCTATAATTTATGGACTACATGCACCTCGCTTCTCCTTCACAACTGATTATTCTTTCATTACATTCTTCTCATAACAGTCTTTATTTCCAAACTTGCATATATATAATAAAGGGCTTGTTTCTCTTCTTCTCTATACATGCTTTAGTTTTCCATGATTACTTGAAGCATTTCCCTGTGTCATTCTGTTGTACTTGTCACCTCTTCAATCATAGACATCTTTCGTTTCTTTCCATCTATTCTTCCCATCCTTCTTTGCATATTAAAGTTCACTGATATCTCATCACATTGCGCCCATTATAATTCAAACCACTTTAAAGGAAAGGTAATTTTCCATAAATGAATTTAGAAGTGACAGACGCTGAGATCATGACGTCACTTCCGGTTGTGGAGCGCCCAAGATTTTTGATAACCTGTCTGCCTGTATTCTATTTGTGTACATCACATGCACTGCATTTGTGTATAAAGTTCCATGCATGGTAGATAACATTATAACAACATGGGAACTTTTTTCAACATGTTTATCAGAAAGAAAAAGTAAAAGTGAAAAATGACTAAGATAATACTGAGAGAAAAGAGAGAAATACAAAATAAAAAGTGATTCAGACGGGCTGGAACCCATATTTCTAAAACATTTCTGACTTCAAGGCCAACTCACTAACCGTGGTAGTATTTAAGAGGGTTTTATTCCTGATATATAGTGAAAGTATAAGCCAACGAATCGTGTAGCAATTGGTTGAAATTTCAACCAATCAAAAAATTTAAATGGAATTATAATTATTGTGTCCATATTACGATTCCGCCTCTTTAAAAAGTTCACCAGAGGTTTTATTCTTTAATAGAGTTTTTCCTTCCTATGCAATTAATATTTTCTTGCATTTTAAAAAGGTTATTTAACGTAATATTTTCAGTATAAAGCTAATGTTTCTCTACATTTCCTTGGTTACTTATTATTGACATCATGAAGCCTATTCACCTCTTTCTGATAAATATAATTTCCCAAGTTGAGATGCTTCCTAGATTTACTTAAAATTAAAAAAGAAGTGTCTATTCTTTGATTATGCAATACTGGTATGAAATGAAGATAAACGGTTATTAATATACAATGTGTAATAAATTGTTACTATGGCAGCTGAGTTCCAAGTACTTTTTAAAATTCTTTTCAAATTCCTTTCAAAAGAAATATTGATAGACAAAAGATGGGCTATCACGAACCACAGTTTTTTATTGACATTTCTATTACCATTTACAGAGTGTACTTATTAGAGTGGATGGATGGTGGGTATGTGAATAGAAGGTGGGTAGATGAGCAAAAAGTGGGTGTCATGACATGTGAGTAGGTGGGACAATGTTAATATCAGTGGAGATCAGATGAATGCTGGTTAGGAGTGGGAAGGATTGGTGGATAAGTGAGAAGGATGATCTTGTTTCTCTTTCACAACTGATTATTCTTTTATTACCTTCTCTTTTCTTCATACCTGTTGTTCTGTTGAGTCTTTTTTGGTATAGAGGGATTTCATCATGTAACTCCTACTCCACCGGAAGCCATTTTGCAGGGCAAGCCATCATTGCGTTTCACGCATCTTCACACAGCTCAGTCACATCACACATACAACAAACATACTGCATGCTAACCTACAGATCTACTCTCGTAGAACTACCACATACAAAACACATAGAATTAAAGAACATAGCATTATTAAGTATATTCCCTCGTAAAATCGTAGACAGTTTTAGCTGTTGCATAAGCTCCATATAAGCCCTGCATAAGCTCTGTATAAGCCACGTAGACACTTAGCGCAGAGTCACATATAATCCACCCCACAAAAATAGTCCCCGCGTAAGCTTTAAAGCATAAACGCATGTAATCCCTGCATAATCTGTCTTACATCGATTTTGAAAAACTACAAACTTAGACACACATATACCAATGATTAAGTGTATACACCCCCGACCTCATACACTCTGCAATGGCCATGAGTTGTTGATGATTTAGTTACTGCGAGACTGAAGAAAGTTCACAAACGTATTTCTAACTAAGTCTGGCCTAGTGTATGATATTTCTTATTAGGACTACAGACAATTTTGTAAGCATATTCTATTGCATTTCTGATGTATTTCAAGAGTTAAGCCCTAAATTCAATACAGCCAGGAAAAACGGACAAGTGTTGGAAACTGGCTTAATAGGCCTAACGTTAATCTTAAATCCTATACACACTCTGTATATGCCCAGTGCTGTAAAGTTGTTTAGATTTCTGGCTTGAGACAACATGATGGACTCACAATTTTTGTTATGAGAAAATGTGCAATTAAACTTTTACCATTTTATTCTCATGTAGATCAAATATTATAAAAACGTACGCTTGTTTATAAATCAATTTGTTGAAAGATAAGTTGTGAATTTTTAGCCAAACCGTGTCAATCCTAGAGCTCCGAGAGCAAGTAAAGTTTAAGAGAAGCACATTGACTTTATAGATATCCTCATATCGGAAAATAAAGAAATTACATCGGTACAAATTTAACGGGAATTGATTTCTGCATATGGACTTTCAGTCAATGTGTCCACCATCAAGTGCATCAGGAAAAACAAATTGGTCTGGGTGTGCTCCAAGCCAAAATAGGGCCAACAAATTAAAAACAAACACCAAACGTGGAGGCTGGAGTATGCCATTTCCTGTTTGGAAAGAAGAGATATTTTTTTATGATGCTATTTTTACTAATGAATGCTCTGGAAATTTATCATACGGCTCATCTCCAATTCTGTGGAAGTGACAGTTGCCAGAACTAATTGGTAAACCGAAACACCCCACAAAGGTTCATGTCTGGGCAGGCATATCAGTTCGTGATGCCACAGTATTTGATGGTATCATGAAGAGCGATTTCTATACCGTTTTATTGGAGGAAGGATTACTTAAATTCACAAGGAAAGCTTTTCCAGATGGAAATTACAAGTTCATTCAAGACAATGACCCCAAGCATATTAGCACCTTCACAAAGGAATTTAAAAAGACAAATGATATCCGCTGGTGGCCCACCCCTCCCGAAAGTCCAGACCTGAATCCCATATTGATGGTATGGCATGAACTGAAGAACAATTTGAGAACCGGATTGAAGACTAGTTTCCTTAAAAAGGGTACAAAACATTTGATATTTTTTTAGAAGATAATTGTAAAATGATATAATTTTCCAATATTCTTCAGAGATCCTCAAGTCTCTCTTGTAGCACTTGAGATTAAAAATCCTTAGAATTCTTTAAAATATTTGGGCACCAACAGTTGTATCAGGCATGATTATTAAACTCCACCTTTATTGTTGTGCTCATTTGCATAAATTTGCTACAGTATATGAACTGACCAGACTTATGTATCTAGTATGCTTAGTCAGGGAGTGTGACAGGATGTGATTGCATATGGACATAGGGAGGAATGCCATGTGGGACATGGATGGGGGCCATGAGGGACATTTTTTTTTTTTTACCATGTATAATATCAGGCATAATTATTCGCCTCCACCTTTTTTTTCTTATTCAACAACTCATTTGCATATAAGTTATTATATGAACTGACACTTTCATACATAGTATGCTCAATCAGGGACTGTGATAGCTATGATGAGACTTCTTATGGAGCCTATGGGATGTCATGTGGGACATGGGTGGGATGCCATGTGGGACATGAGGTGGGATGCTATGTGGGACATGGGGTGGGATGCCATGTGGGACATGGGATGCCATGTGGGACATGGGGTGGGATGCCATGTGGGACCTGGGGTGGGAAGCCATTTGGAACAGGGTAGAATGCCTTGTGGGACATGGTGGAATGCCACGAGTAACACAGAGCTTGAGATAGGTTGGGATGCCATGTGTGACATAAGGTAGGATGCCATGTGTGACATAAGGTAGGGTGACATAAGGTAGGATGCCATGTGTGACAAAGGGTAAGAGGCTATGTGACACATAGGGTAGGAGGCCATGGGGACATGGGATGTGATGCCATGTGGAACATAAAGTAGGATGTCATTGGGACATTGGGAGGGATACCATGTGGAACAGGGTGGAATGCCACATAAGATATGTGGTGGAATGCCATGCAGGATGTAGGGTGGATTGCCATGGGATGGAATGTCAAGTGGGACATGGCGTCCCACCCCATTTCAACAAGTCATTTGCATATACGTTATTATATGAACTGACACTTTCATACATAGTATGCTCAATCAGGGACTGTGATAGCTAGGATGAAACTTCTTATGGAGCCTATGGGATGTCATGTGGGACATGGGATGGGATGCCATGTGGGACAGGGTAGAATGCCATGTGGGACATGGTGGAATGCCAAGAGTAACACTGAGTGTGACATAGGTTGAGATGCCATGTGTGACATACAGTAGGATGCCATGTGTGACAAGGTAGGATGCCATGTGTGACATAAGGTAGGATGACATGTGTGACATAGGTTAGGACGCTATGTGGGACATAGGGTAGGAGGCCATGGGGACATGGGATGTGGGACATGGGATGTGATGCCATGTGGGACATGAAGTAGGATATTATTGGGACATTGGAAGGGATACCATGTGGAACATATGGTGGGATGCTATGTTGAAGATCAGATGGGAAGCCACTGATGCAGGACACAGGGAGGGATACCATTTAGGACATAGGGAGGGATGTCATGTGGGACCTATGGTTGGATTAATGTGGGATATACATGTAAGATGTGGGTCATAGCATGGGATGCCATGTGGGACATATGGTGGAATGCCATGTGAGACTCTATGGTGGAATGCCATGTGGGAGATATGGTGGAATGCCATGTGGGACAAGGCATGGGATGTCATGTGGGACATGAGGTGGGATGTCATATGGGATGTGGGACATAGGTTGGAATGCCATGTGGGTTATAGGATGGGATGCCCTGTGGGACATATGATGGAATACCATGTGGGACATGGGGTGGGATGCCATGTGGGAGATATGGTTGAATGCCATGTGGGACATGGGATGGGATGTCATGTGAGACATGGGGTGGGATGCCATGTGGGACATGGGGTGGGATGCCATGTGGGACATGGGGTGGAATGCCATGTGGTAGAGGGGATGCCATGTGGGACTTAGTGTGAGATGCCATTATAATTGGCCGAGTCATATGATATGGGTGTCAATTTGCATGGGCATGCGAACCATGACGGTATTTACCGTTCTAGTTTGAAGTACATTTCAGAATCGTATATTCTGTTATGTTCAATCTGTGAATCATGGAACTCTCAAGGTTTGGATATTTCTTGTGGGATCTGGTTATTCTGCAATAAACTCGAAGAAAGCGATGGAAAGATGTTGATGAAGTAAGTTAAAATGCATTCTTTAATTTTATTCATTGAAAGCTGCACCGCATATCATTATTAAGTAAAAACAGAAGTGTAGAAGTTAAGTATCACCCCTTCATTCCCAATATATCATCCTCCTTGAAATGTAGTTATTTCAAGTACAGTAGCCTATGGCATGGGGTGCATTGACATTGACAATAATCAAAATTCTTTGGTTGAGGATTGTGGTAGAGATAAAATCATCTTCATTACAATTATCTTCCCTTTTTCAAAGAGAAATAGCAGAGGTTTTAAAAACAACTGGTTTACATCGCATCGCTGATGCAGATGCTCATCCCTTTAAGTTTGCTATTTTCAAGTTTTGTACAAATTTTCTTGCAGTGAAGCTCAACATAAGCTTAAGCTGCGCTTCCATGTAGATATTTAATTTCCCGTAAAAGTTTCATACAAGAAAATTAGTATCATATTACTAGAAACAATATCTATTGAGATTAGGAATTCCCGAATAGTATCTTTATGTTTGAAATAAGCAATGGATAATGGCCTATTTTGAAATAGTCTGCTGCATGTTAAAGGAAAGGTATCGTGCCATAAATACATTCAGAAGTAAATGCCAACATGTTGTTAACGTCACTTCCTGTTTTCAATTTTCCCTATTAATAGCGAGAAATCTGTGAATAATCACTCATCCATTGGACCGAACAGGGGCCTACATGTGTTATCGGTAACATCTTATTTCTCGCAATCAATTAGGAAAATTGAAAAGCGGAAATGATGTTACCAGCATTGTCGTGTTCACTTCTGAATTGATTAATGGGGCGATACATTTCCTTTAATTACCTGATGTCTATTCAAACATTGCACTTTTTTTAGCCATCAGAAGTACAAAATTGAGATGATTTTTTTATATTTTTTTTTCGCCTAACAAAATACAAGGATTAGAATTGAAGAGAGGCCTAACATCTTCTATGAACCAAAATTTCAAGACCGCAGGTGTCAAAACAGTTTAGTGGTCTAGCATGTCTATTTTGTATGAAAGAGAACCTTAAAAGAAACAAAATGGTGAAGAAAATCTTGTTCTGTTAAGGCGATATTCAGATTTAAAGCTCTTGTCTTATCTGTGTAGAAACGACTGGTGTAGTAAGTCTACTATGGAAAGTTGACATCTTCATCCTCACATCAACAATTTTTAGTGTACTTTAGGAGAGTTGATTTAATTTTTGCACTATTTACATTGTTTTTTTCTCGAACTTTCTTCAGGTGGTATATTGTAAATACCCTTACTAGATTCAGTTTTACTTTTAAGACATGGTTTTTGGGCCACAGGTAAAAATATGATTGAATACATAAAGACTTTGAGGAATCTGTGAGGCTATGACATCACAACTATTCTGATTTCAGTCGATTTTAGTGGATTTTATATCATTTTAGCTAATGCTGCCTCTATATTCCTTAAAGTTTTGTATAAACATACTTCTGTATATCCCCCTATCTGCCTATTAACAAAATGAAATCTGATATATTTCAGGTGGTCTGGCTATTACACAACAAGTTGGATATCCATTATGGAGCTCCAAGAACCCATTGTAAAGAGACCTTTGAAGACGCAGCCCAAGAGGAAACATTGGCAGACTTTGAAGCATCCATCTTATCTGCAGTGAGGTGATGGTGTGGCGACGCTCGGAATGATGGAACAACAGGGCAGCCTATGGTTGTATTCATCAATGATCCTTACAAGGAAAAGGTAGGCTAGTTATATCTTTTATTTTTAAATAAATCAAAATTTAAGGAAGAAATTCCAATCACTCAAAAGAAAGTAATTTAATCTAAAAGAAATATTTGTCAAATAAGTGCTCCAGTCACTTTTCAAATGGTCAAACATCTGAACATATCACTTTAAGCCTTTCCAGTTGCCTTATTCCCATTTGGGAGGTAATATTCAAAAATCATTAACACAAAACTGAAAATAACAGGTAAAACTGAAGGAAAAGTTTGTTAGTCATTGAATTTTTTTTAAGAATTGAAGACATTCCAGACAATTGACAAAAAAATTAAGGAAATTAAGGAAATTTCCCGAACATTGACACACAAAAAATCCTGAAATTGAACTTAAAGGAAACTTTTCCGAAAATTGCCTGAAAATGAAGGAAATTTGTTTATTCATTCGTGCAGGTTACTACCACGTGCTGCCAAAGTCTGTGATATGAAATTCTGGTCAAGGCATCTTCAATCGCTGACTGCCCTGTTCCGCCATCTCCGCCGCACCAGCCTCCATCAACAGCATCAGACCCGACACTTTCCCATAGTCACCTCTACACCAATCACCAAGATCACCATCTCCACCTTTGCAACCTAGCTCCTCTTTATCTCCATCCTTGCCGGACTTACAGAAAAGACCTAGGCTTGTATCAATTTTTGAACTATCTGCGTCATCACAACTGCAGCCCACTGTTGAATAAACTCCAACGATAACCTAACCCTCAAAGAAAAAGGTACTTGGATTTTAGGTTGTGCTTTCGATATTCGGGAAGGTTGTTGGAGCCAAACAGCGCACTGAAAGTCACTTCAATGCAAATAGGAATTTAATCCATTATCCAAATTCATAAAAAATATTTTAGTCCTTCTCCACCTCCCTCCTGAAGTCCCCACTCTCATTTTGATTACCGATTACTCACCACTCACAGTGGCATAGCTACAGGGGCCGGGAACAGGGCAATCTCACCCTCCCCCCTTCCCCCCTCCCTTCTCTGGCTGTAAATTTCCAAAAAGTCAAAAATTTCCACAATAGAAATTCAGTATATTGAATTGTTTTGGTACTTTGCTGCCACTGCCCCCCCCCCCTCCCTTCCCCATGCTATCGGCCCATGAGAATTAATATATCAAGTCGCTGAAAGCCACTTTATTTCTGTTTTTTTTATTTTATTTCTACACAGAGTGCAAAACCTCTTTGTGAAGACCCCTCTCCCACAATTTCTGGTAATAAGCCAGCCAGTGTCATACTCATAGCTCCAGCCACCATACCTGCAGATGCCATAGCAACAGCAAAGGCGGCCTTACTACAGAAAAAAGCAGACGCCGAGACTGAGGTTGACTTCAAGCAAGTTCTAGCAGAGCTTAAGGAGCTGGGATGTCATTGTAATGGACTGGAGCAGAATTATAAGTGCTCCAGGACCAGTACGACGATGACAAAAGGGAGAACCAGGAGCTAAGAGGGGAGTTTGTTGCAGTACATGCAAAGCTGTGGAAAATTCAGACTCTGCCACCACCGATTCACGCCTGCAGAAGCTCCTACTTCAGAGGTCATATCTGCGGGTATGATGTGCCTGGACGAACACCTCCCTGAAATACAGTTGCCCCTCAGCACTGCAGATGAATTCCCAAGTACCGGATGACTTGCGTGCACAAGGCAACCACCATAAAGCCCTGATTTGTGACCGGCAACCTCTTGCCCCAATGAGAGTAAATTCCATGGTGCCAGTTCTGATGGATAGCATACATGTTGCCCTATATAGCTATGCAAATGACCCAAGAGAGCTTGGACAACAAGCGAAATATTATTTCTCTGACAAAGAGAGAACCACTGTAAATTGCAATGGGAAAAAAAATTGCAGCTGTTGTTATGGAAAATGGCAGCCATGAAGGAGGAGTTCTTTACTATTCTTCATACCCCCGTCTAATCTCAAAGTGCTGTTTGGAAACTTATAACAACCACCCTGGATGCTGAATCTAGAAGAAAAGTGCAATACAGAAAGCGAAAGGGCCTGCATCTATAACTCTATTTATTCATACATGCATTTTACTTTTCCTTTTTGACTTCTATATTTTCCCCAAAAGCTAATTACTTCCCCTTCTTTCATTTTGCATGTTGCTTTAGAACCTTAGTAAAAAGTATATAGACAGAAATTTATATTCACCAGATATAGCTTTAACAGTCACTAAAATCGATGGATTTTTCTTTTCTTTTCATGCTAAATGTTGAATGTCAGATTATAATAAAGATTGAAACACTTCACAATTTAAAAAAAATTGATATGTTGATTTTGGTATAACATTTTGCTGTGGTTATGGTTTATATTTTGTTTTTTTTCTGTGTGGTTGAAGTATCCATAAACATACAACTATTACTTAGCCAATTACTTCTAATATTTCAAGTTTTAAATGTTTGCAAACAATTTAACAGTGTCTTGATGATTTGTGGTTATAAAATTTCAGCGTGTATTTGCATTGCAATGACCAATGCATTAAAGCTCGATAATTTATGATTTGGTTTACTCCATTTCAATAACATGATAATTTTTTTGAAAGAGGGTAAAAATATATGTAACTTTTTCGTTTTAATCATTTTTAACCTTTTTATCCATTTTAACAATCAAACAGAAATTTTATAAAAAGATTAGTGTTGTTGGCATCGTGTTTTTAAACGCATTTAATTCACTCAGGCTAATCAAAGGACGTACTCGCTAAAATCGGGCCTTTTCCACTTTGCCAGTACATTAACCTCGTATATAAAACCCATTAATCTTTAATGATGATATAACATAGGCATTTATCATAAACAATTTAATGCATACCATGTTATGCATCATTTGCATGTGATATATTATTTTGCGTTGTTTATTTATGGGTTTTTTATATAAATTCATTTTTCTGTAAATACATTTACTTGCTTTATCGCTTTTGCCTTCCATTCTGTTGTTTTATCATGTATGAAACTTGGTAGTGTTATCGGGTGTGATAATACATGCTTTAGAGAAAATTTTGACCTGTTTTTTTTCTGGTTCTGTGACATGTAATTGTTTGTAGTTCTACCAGCATTATGTATTTAGGTGGCCTATGTAGTCAACAGTGATGTACTTCAACAGCATTCAATTGTGACTCTCCCCATACCCACAAACAGCCGGTCCTTGCTCACCTTGGCCAATATTTACCCTATCCATGCGGCATGAGTACCTTGGATTTATAGATTAGATGAGTGGCACCTCTCGTGTGCAGGACTGACATGTAAACAGGAAGCTATTGTATAGGGTTGGGAACAAATTTTAATCAAGGATAATGACATGTGAATATACTGAGATCGTTGCCCTTAATAAGTACAGAGTTTATGGCACTTAAAAGACTTTGTACTAAAAGAAACCTTTGAATAGCCTCTTGCATGTTATTGTATTTTCAAAAAAATTCAATGTACTGTCATTTTCTTCGTATATAACAACAAAATATCACACAAACACAAATACACCACCTCCAAGACTATACAAGGATAATAGTCCATGATATGTGAATCAGCATCTATTTTATACGGAGGCACTTAGTCTTGTACGGTGGCCCATTTCCTTGTGTTTTTTACATCCTTGAGCACTACAGTACTTGTTTCCTTCTGGGCCTGTTGATAGTGGGGCAGATATGGGGGAGAGGATTTTCCCTGGACAAGATAACTATTACTATATCCAGGGCCGTAATTCTCATGGGAGGGTTGGGGATATTTTTCAGCAATATTTTAAAAATTCAGTACTTTTTGGGGGAAAATTTGCCTTTTGTCCCCACACACACACACTTTTTGGATAACAGGCCATGCCCCCTCCCCCACTTTCCAGATGAGAATTACAGCCCTGACTATATCAATGGCCATTTCTTTCCAAGAAATCATGTAAAAAGAAAGTAGAACTTTCTTGAAGAAAACAAAATTAAACACCTTAAGGGAAATAAATTAACACAATTAAGTATAACACAAAAGTAACAAGCAAATGTAAAACATGAGATTTGTCATGGATATTTATTTGTGATTCTTTTGACAGTATGAAATGTAATGGAAATGAACAAGAAATCGTGCAGAAACTCATTACAGAAAAATTGAGGGCAAAAAACAAGCATGCTGAACAGTGCAAAAACATAATACGAAGATAAAGTATACCTATCTCCTATAAAAGAAAGAAGAAAAAAATATTTTTGTGGGTTACAAGATAAACCACCTTTTTTTCTTTTTTTTTGAGGAAAAAGACTTAAGCAAGATCTATTAAAGAACCTCATCTTGTTTTTAATTTGGATTTCTGCTTCGATACGGGGCAGAGCATCGGTACGGTTTGTTCAGTACATTATCATTAAGGCTTACATTCATGAGTTGCTTTAGAAGGAATTGTTCTTACATATAAGTGGCCTTTTGAAGAATATTTATTCTACTATTAAATATGTATTCTCAAAGAAATTCATGCACACCATCACATAGTTTTATGCGAGAAATCGGAACAATGTAGTAACTAATGTTAGTACACATGTATAGGCGTGATATTAATAGTAGGCCCAGTTACACTCCGAGTAACAGTATGTTATAAAACCTTAGGCCAGTTTTATCCTCCCGATTTTCTAATGCTGTTGTGAACGTTTTAAAGCCTGAAATAGTGTAGAAAATTTGGCTAATGTTGACTTACAGTGAACAAAGTTGAAGTGAAAGTTTTTGTCAACATATTTTGCAGGTTATTGCACGTACACGGTACTGTAGCCTACCTGTCAGTGATACCAAACCATCACTTCAAATTGTGTACAGATTTCCTGTTAATTCACAAACAATCAATAAGTGTGGAGAACTTAAGAAGCTTATATAAATATCAACGTTTCTCTATGAGTATAATCCGAATACAATCCCTATTCTCACAAGTTTGTCTACGTATATAATCCCCATTCATGCACATGAGGTTGCATATAATCTCACATATAATCTCAGATTAAAAACGTATACAAAATAGTACACAAACGCATACTGTAGCGTACAAACGTAAACAAAAGTAGACAGGTATATTTACGTAGTATACGAGAATATGCGGTAGTTCTACGTGAGTGGTACTGTACCTACCAGTTCAGCGGATTTTACTGGTTGCAGTTTTTTTTGTTAGATTCCAATTTTAATTTATATTTTCTTTAACTTTTTTATATTCGCTGGGAAAATGAAGAGAAACTTTTACGTGAACGCCATCTGATTGTTTGTTATACTCAGACAAAGCCTTACATACCTGATATAAAGTGCTCACTGCAAATCCTAGTGTGAACCGTAGGTTGAAAACCGTCACGTTCTACAGTAGAAACCCACTTTGAACTTCGATCAGGATCAGATGGAAATCAAGAAAACACCTTTTAATTCCCTGGCACACGTCTACTAGTGCAACCAATGGCACAGGAACATTCCGGCATAATTATCTTACAAAAATAATCTTATATAACTACATGCAAACATATGTAAATCTAATTAAGTGTACAGTAGACGACAGTGTTCCTGTCCTACAAAATGGCGATGTAAACAATCATGTGACCTCATGACATCAGCTGAAACACTCTGGCATCAAATATCCTTTGCTGCCAATGTGTCCATAACTCCATTAAAAAGTCAAAACTAATAGTGTTGTCATGATATGGTGATTAATGCGATATCATTATATTCTTTTTCCACGATATCAAAAATAACCTTGAATGCCATTTTTACATAAAAACTACAAATTATTACAAAATTTTGCAACATAATTTTCAAAAAATTTCAAATGAATGAGAATTTAACATAATATTTGCAGTAAATCTGATTATGTCCCCCTTCCTTAGATTTTAAATTAAAGGTATTTAGATTAGAATTTAGATCTGCATGCTGAAAACCCAAGCCGTTTTCAAAAATTAATAATCATAACATAAATACCGCGATATGGTGGTGATATATCACAATTTTTTTGGCCACAATAATCAATATCTGATTCACACATATCATGGCAGCCCTAACTAATTGTATTGTTTTATTGCAGGTAACTTCGGTGACCGATACTTTGGAACTGATTCAACAAGATGAGCATTCTTGCTCACTCAACACATGGAAAAAATGTCAAAGTTGTACATTTTGAAACAACTATCAGTGCTGTTTAAGGAAATGAGTGACACTACGGTTTGTCCCAGACATTTAATATCCTTGACAAGAGAGAACTTATGGAAACATGGTCCTCCTGTTGTCGTATATTCAGAGAGGATATCTAGTTGACCAGCATTTGAGTTTCTGGTGAACACAAGTATGGTTCTTGTTGAACCATTATAGCCTTGTCTCCTATGGATGATGGAAGTAGATAACAATTAAGTTTACTTTGTTTAAGTATCATAATGCTATGGATGAGTTTAAAGAAAATATGAAAAAATATTACACTTATCACCTTCATCATCCATATGTATTTCATTATCAGGGAAAGTTTACCTGATAATATTTTTTCTGACATCCATTATCACCTACATCATATATATTTGATTACCAGGAGAAGGTTGTCAGATAATGTTTTTCTGGCATCCATTATTACCTACATATCTGATTACCGGGAGAAAGTTTGTCAGATAATAATGTTTTTCTGGCATCCGTTATTATCTACATACTGTATTTGATTACCGGGAAAAAGTTTATCAGATAATGTTTTTCTGGCATCCATTATTACCTACATATTTGATTTGATGTTTTCGGAGAATAAGTGGCATCCATTATTTACATATTTGATTATAAGTTTGTCAGATAATGTTTTTCTGGCATCCATTATTACCTACATATTTGATTACCGGGAGAAAGTTTGTCAGATAATAATGTTTTTCTGGCATCCATTATTACCTACATATTTGATTACTGGGAGAAAGTTTGTCAGTTAATATTGTTTTTCTGGCATCCATTATTACCTACATATTTGATTACAGGAGAAAGTTTGTCAGATAATAATGTTTTTCTGGCATCCATTATTTCCTACATATTTGATTACCAGGAGAAAGTTTGTCAGATAATCATGTCATCATAAAAAATATTCTTCTTTATTACAAAATTAATCAAAAAAATGATTTTACAAACCACAAACATACAGTAGTGCTCTACATATAAATACATTTTATATGTAGAGCACTACATTATCACCTACATTGTATGTATTTGATTACCAGGAGAAAGTTTGTCAGATAATATTTTTTTCTGACATTCATTATCACCTACATCATACGTAGTTGATTACCAGTTGAAAGTTTGTCAGATAATGAACAAATCAAATCCGTTAGTACTTATGTTTTAAAATATTCCTTTACACGAAATTCACAAAAGAACTGATTTGTGCAAATTATGTTGATATTCAGAGCACAATACAAAATAGACATCATTTAGGTACCAACACATTTTATATATAAGTTATATTTTATAGAAGTGATATCAGCTGCATAGTGTGCTGCATGTGTGGTCATTCAAGTTTCCATAAATTGTGAGTCTTGTATTTTTTGTATTTTTAACTCTTATGATATCTTGTATGAATTGTCCCATCTTCATTATGAATAAAGAGATTTCTTTTGTTTCAGGAGGAGTACTTACCTCCAGCTAAAAGGAGAAGATTTTCATATTTTCATTTTAATACAACAAATATACTGCTATCATCATAACAGGTTATGACCTGCAAGTGAACACGAAATTGAAGATTGAACAGATCTTTAGGAATTTATTATAAAAACCTGTGTGCTTAAAAGCGATTAATTATTGTCTCGTCATTGGAATATTTTTTACAAAGTAAAAAGTTCATTGTGTATATCTGCAAATAAGGTCCCCCGTAAAAAAGTGTATTAGCTTATTGCGCAGTTGGAAAGTAATGCAGGCACGCGTTTTTTATGTATGTATTTTTTCCAAGGCATTTAATTTAAGTGATTTGATTAGGTCAGGCGTAATCAATATAGAAAACTGTCGGAAGCAATCATTCGTATTTCAGTAGAAAGTAGAGAGAAACGGAAATACGGACGCTGAATGAATGATTCAAGAGAAAAATATAAATTTGGGATTTTCTCAAAACTGATGTGTATGAGGGTGATAAATTGTTTTAATTAATACAAGAGCATAATTGTTTAACTGTTAGTAACCATATACATAAAGATAATTAGTAAAAACCTTTTCACTAAGTAAAAAGAGTCAATTTAAGAACATACCTAAAAATCATAAAGAAAATGATGTTACACTTGTAAAGAAATCTTTAAACAAACTTGTAATATTTCTCAAACTTGATATCTTATGATATCTCCACATCGTATCGAGATTTTGGAGTGGTTTTTTACACTTTTAAGCCCCCCCCCCTCCTCTCCCCCACCCCCTCATACAATGTAGGTATATGTGTGACATGATCACTGCAGTGGTGTAGATCTGTACAAAAAAGTGGGAGGGGGGTTGCAATTTGTTCAAATTTTACTGTGCAAAAAAATGTTATGTAGTAGGGGTTCCCCAAAAAGTGACCTCCAAGGCTTCGGCTTTCCAATCTGGTGTTCCCAGCTTCCATCCCCGGTGGCTTTCCAACCAGTACTCCACAACTGCTTAATAACGACCGTGGGCATGTTTATGTCAATGCTTCAATGATGTTCTGCAGGGATGTTATAAACCTTAATCCTTTTAAATCCACTGCACACGTAAAACAGATGTTAAATAATAATGTGTACAGAATTAAGTGGTGGTTACTTACAGGTAAACACTGGTTAGCTCAATTGGTAGTGGTGGCTGTGCGGTTTAGAATAGTCCACAAGGACTTAAGAAAGGTTTCAGTTTGTGAGATGGCACATAATGGTTCCGCACTTTGAGGCCTTAGTTGACAAATTTGAGGCCTTAGTCGACAAATTTGAGGCCTTAGTTTAAAAAAAGCATTATATAATTTAATGTATTATTAGATAACCATTGTGGTTTCTCTTTATAATTACTTGAAAGGTGGGCGCTTTATACAAATCTGCTCATGTTTAAACATTTAAGTTTTGTCAACATGATTTTTGGGGCTCTCTTTTTTTCATCTCAAAATGTTGAGAAAAGTTAATTGTAAGTATGGTTAAGATTTTGATCTGTTTGTGTTTTCATATATGAAAACACATTGTAACATAACAAGAGTACGGGCTAAGAAAGGTTAGTCACCCCATAAAAATCCCAAACTAACACCATGATCACCACACCAAAAAAAAAATCAAAGACGCCTAGAGTTAGTAAAGAACTTATCAATGTTGACTTTGAAATTGGAACAGAATTGGAGCTAAGTACCCACTCAGGCAAACCATTCCACTCATTAACAACTCTTTGGAAAAAGCTAAAATGCCGAATATCTATCCGTGAGAACTCTTTGGTCAACTTCAAACTGTAACCACATGTCACATAAGGATTAGCTGAAACATGCAAGAAATAACAGGAAGTCAAAGCATCACTACCAGGAAGAAACTTAAAAACTTGAATCATATACTTTTCTCAACTCAAACATGGTCAAACCAAGAATTCGCAGCCTAGATTCATAAGAGAGATTCCTTACTTCGGGAATTAGTCTAGTGGCTCTTCGCTGAACCTGCTCCAAAATGAACTTGTCCTTCTCATAAAAGGGACTCAAAGCGTAAATAGCATACTCAAAGGTGAGGTCTGACTAACTGCTTATACAAATTAAGGACACACTCATGTTTTAATGTAATTGGTATAGGGATTTCTTTTAATTAGTTAAACATTGTTTGCAATTTTACTGTTTTATTATTTTCATTAATTTATGTGGTTTCTCTTTATAATTACTTAGCTAAATACAAATCTGCTTATGTTTAGATATTTAAGTTTTGTCAACATGATTTTTGGGCTCTCTTTTTTTCTTTCAAAATTTTAAAAAAGTGTGCAGGAGTAGATAAATTATTTTTGAAAGACTAATGTGCTTTTTATCACTTTCCTATCATAATATGTCACATGTGCAAAGCATGTGAAGTAACGTATCATTTATATGCATTTTGCATCTTTCAAGTAACAGGTATTACGTGAACAATGTTTAGAGAAATAAGTGTTATTGGTGTAGGTACTTGGAGTCTTCTCCCTTAGGTCCTGTTCATTTTCTTTGAAACTGGTCATATACTCCCTAACCATAGAAATGAGCACCCTTACCTTTAAACCAGTAACAAACTTCACACTATCAAACCCAAAATGGAACCCCCCCCTCCTGCACAGTCGCAATCGCAGGAAAGACATTGTCATCCGCCTCTCTCACCCACTCCCATCCCCTTTCCAGCTCCCCTGCAATGCTAAACTCTCCATCAAGCATATCCTCTTAATCTGCCCCTAAACCTGAACTCCAGGTCTCTTTTCTCCTCACCCACCTCAATCTCGGATCTATTCAAAAACAATCCTTTCCCCAACATTATCAACTTTCTTCACAGCAACAACCTATTCCACCATATCTAATCTTCCTTTCTCTTCCCTTCTACACCTAACCTTACACCCCTTTCTTTTCACCTTAATTTTTCTTTCAAATTCACCCCCTTTTTCCCCTTTTCTCTCTCAATCCTCCATCTCCTCTCTGCCTTAACTCTCACACCTTAATTTTTTAACACCCTTTTGGCACATTTGACTCGGACTTGTCGCGGTGCCGTTGAACATCAACAAACCTTAGCTTCATCTTGTTCAAAAATCATTCACCTACACCTCAAGTAACAGGTATAAGGCGGACAATGTTTAGAAAAGTAAGTGTTACCTGTGTAGGGTGATCCTGTTCATTTATATGAAACGGGTCATTTACTCCCTTACCATGAGAAATGAGCAGCTCGTTCAAAAATCATCCAGATAGAAATTGTGCACTTGAAGATAATTCAGCATACTAGTTGTGTGACGTGAATACTGTTCGCACATAATTCACGGGTGTACACTAGTTTGTGTGCGTATATAATAATGCACACTGCACCATTTCAAGTTTTCAAAAAAGTACAATCAGTGTGTTGAATATTCATATTTAGGTCAACAAATTTTGTTCATTGATGTTGGGGCAGTATATTGGCATGCAATAATGGCTTGACGCGTTTGATGCAAGCTCATACAACCTTTCTTTGAGTTCATACAAGCTCATGGTTACCTTACATGGCTCACTGACTTTAAACCTGCTTGTTCATGCCGCAAATGAGCTCATTTTTGCTCAATAAGCTGATAAAGGTCATACCTGTAAGCTCACTTCATAACTAGCAAAACATGTTCTGGATTTTACTGGGCAATTGTCACATTTATTTCTTAATTATTTTAATAATTCAGTTTGTACAGTTTCACACTGCTTGCAATTACTTCCATATTATTCTGGTTCATCATTGCATTATGTTCCATTTATATGTGTGTTTTTTTGGGAGTTAAACTTTTCCTTTAAATGGACACTTAATATAGGTGGTTTAATAACAATAATGTTAACCTGAAATGATGATGATGTTAAATCCTTTCCCAGGTCGTGAGGGTCATAAGGCCAGCGTTTATTCACAGTTTCCATGCTGCATATCTACTTGCATTGATCGACTTTTGTGCGCTAACAACTAAGTATTTCATTGTAGTCTTTTCTCAGATAATCCCTCTTACTTTTTTTCCTGCCTCTGATATAATCTAACCTCTCGGACACAATTTGACCGTTGCTGTCGTGGTGCCACTAAGCCTCACCTCACCAAACATTGTAGTCTTTGTTAAATCATAACTTTTTCTGATATTAATTTGGGTGTTTGAATTGTTTAGTGTCATGTTCAACTTTAACATTGAAAAAAAAAGTTATTTTATTCTTTTTTAGTAGGGTATGTTCTTTGTTCATGTTGTCATCTTGCATCATATTTAGATAAACGATAAGTATTTATAATGTCAAATAACTATTTATTGGATTTTTGTCATATGATATTATTGATGTATTATTTTGGGGATGGTTAAAGAAATTAAAAACAATAAAAGTTTGGAGAAATTTTGTTTTGATTACTGAAGGTGCTGTGGCTCAGAGGTTAAGGAGTCATGCTCGTATTCGAGAGGTACCGAGTTTGATTCCCGTCGTGAGCGCTGCATTGTGTCTTTTACCAAGACACTTTACTTGCTTCGGTCCACTCAGACCAGCACTGCTGGGAAGTGAATCTGCGATGGACTGGCATCCCGTCCAGGGGGAGTAGTGTACTTTCATCCGCTTGCGCCATGGAAACCGGGGATAATGGATAATGGCTAATAATTAGCCTAATGGCTCGGATAGACTTAGCCTTTTTTTTTTTTTTACAGAAGGATTTGTAAAAGCATTATTCATTCATCATCATATTGCTGCATGGGCGACATCATAAAGCATTTTACCATGGAAAGATTACAGTGTACAGGAATCCTTTCAGTTATCCTTTCATTTGTTGCATAAGCTCAGTAAATTACATGTTTCATAGCCATTTTTTTGGAAGAGAAAATAAAGGACTTTTTATTCATCTTTTAGTTAGTTGATTATAAGTAGCATTACAGTTTGAACTCGGGGCATCCATTTCCTTAGCATGATTTACAGCCTATTTGTCTCGTCTCGGGTTTCATGTTAGAAAGTAATGACGGCATCTACCTCGCAAACAAATTTGCAATCTTATTGTGTCCACTCTTGAAGAAAGCGGACTCAATTTAATTCCTTCAAATTCTGCTAGATCATGTTAGTCTTTGTTTATATAGCTTATCCAACCCTAAGAGAGTTATTAAATACTTCAAAAACTCAACAGAGATCAGCTTAATACTTTGATAGTGAGTGTTAAAGGCTAGATATCGTGTTAACGTGGAGATGAAAATACAATCCAACGTATCTGATTGGAAGAAATATTTACACAATCAGTAACCAGCCAATCAATGGCTGCAGAAGTGACGTTACTAGTATGTATCAGATTTATTGGTGACAGATCAAGCAATTTTCTTGAGACGAGATTCACTCTTTTAAGGATTTAAAATTAAAAGCTTTTGCTAATATCAGGGAGTTCTATTGCACAAATCTGTCATAAGGACATCCTCTGAACTTTCTTAATTGATACAGAACATCCATGAAAGGCTTGCTCCAGAATTATATGGAAAACCATCATAAGCTTGAATAACTGTTACTGCACAAATGTCAATCATAACTTTTCATATAGTGACAAGTATCCTGTTAACATTAATGTTGTTGTCCGTTTGCATGCACTAAAAAGTTGCCACATTTGAGTTGTAGGCCTACATACAAATTTTACTTTTTTTTTTTTTTTTTGCTCTGAAAAGAAGAATTTTATTTATTTGTTTGTTTACTTTTATCATGAAAATACAAAGATCACTTACCATGTTTTGAGTCCTAAGAAATTTTTTGTACTAACATTTAATGTTTTATAGCCTATTGCGAATAGCATTAAATTATGAGTTGGGCAGACTAAAAGTGTGAAAAATGTGCAAGTACAGAATAGAGTTTAGACTTTTCAAACCGAGTTTAGCCGAACGTGAAACGTCAGGGTGGTACTTTAACCAATGAAATGCCGGGGAATTTCCCTTTTTCCCAACCAACCAACCAGTCAGCTGCAGGAAAAATTGTAAACAATACGCGCGCGTATTACCTTCATAAGCTTGTACGCACATAAATATTACCTAAACGCTATGTGAAATGTAAGCCTATAAGCATTGTGTTGTATGCACACGTAAAGTATCTACATTTGCGTCAAAAGTTTCAACTCTTCCTGGAAAATTATTTTCTTATGGGGATGTTTTGTTGTTGTCATATTCCAAGAGGATCCGCACTGTTTTCCATTCAGGCTGTCGCAATTAAGGAACACGCGATAAGCTGGTAAGATTTCAAGTTCAAACTTGGCCTCTGGTACGTTAACACCAGTTACGTTCAATGCATGAAGGCCCCCCTAGGCCTATTTGTACTTGTAGGCCCTAGGCCTAGTGTGCACTTTAAAATGTTGTTTTTTGTGAACGGGACATTGTATGTTCGTTGGGGTTCACATTCTCTCAACATTTACGAAACATTAAAAATATTTGTGCACATTTGAAACACAAAAATGGGACGGAAATTGGCAAAAATCGTTGATGTTTGGTGCAGAGAGCCTAATGTAATGGTATGAAATTGTGCCGTTGACCTCTGCACAAAATGTGAAAATAGTAGCGAGAACTTTCGGCAGCAACTCCCATGTTATCTGTGAATGAGACAACTAGTTTTGCATATCGGAAAAATTGTGTGAATGGAGAGGATACAGTTTAGGCCTATACAATATTTTCTGTTTGGTATGGAATTTCCTAACCAATTTACGCTACCATTCAAGTCTCAGTGAAGTTCTTATTTGTGTATGCAGGCCCCTATATTATACTGTTGATTATTGTGTGAAATTGTATTTTAATGGGCTTGACAGCATACGTTAGTAAATTGTGCAGATGATCAGGATTCCCCGAAATTTGATTGGTCCATTATGGTCACGTGAATTTCGGCCAAGTGACTTTATTTAGATGAGATTTCGGGAAATTGCCGATTCCGATATGAAAAGGTCTATAGTGATATGCAGGTGGAAAATTTGTTTTGTGTATAGGGCCCCTAGACCCTATCTGAAGTTTGTGAAGGTAAGCTGTAGCTGTTAAAACTTCAGGGGGAACATTGCCCACTGGCACTCCTCCCTCGAATTTGCAAATTGAGAGAGAGAGAGAGAGAGTTGAACACACAATTACAATGACGGGGTCGTCGCCTGCGTATTCGGTTATGATAGTAACAATGCTATCACGAAACGCTTAATACGACCCGGACGAGAACACAGGTACGATGTACGGACAAACATAACATCGACAACCAAGTCAATGTCCACGGCCTTTGATAACCAGTTGTGGTGCACTGGCGTGTCTACCCACCCCAGGATTGAACCCAGGGCCTCGTGGTCTGTAGACAGGTATGATAACCGCTACACCACAGTAGGTAGATACAAATTCCGAGAAGGATTATCTTTAAATTTGAGAAAAACACTTTGTGAGTCATATGTCATAAATTGGCATTAACTAAATATTTCATAAAATTACCAATTGTTATACGATATGTGCTTTTATCGTGGTTTTCAATTAATTGTAAATGATGAAACAATCTGTTGCCTCAACGCATCCGTAATCTTTTAATAAATGATCATTTTACTTGCTTAAAACTTCCATTTTCATTTCTTATATGAAATGCAAATTTGACGGCGCAAACCTGTTCTTTCTCTTGGGTGCCAGCCCACTGGTCCGAAGGCCCAATAGTTCAAAGGTTCACTATTAAACCTTTGGACTAATGGGCCCTCCGACCAATGGGCGGACATCTTCTCTTGAGTATCTTAACTGTTTGAAATTAATTCTCTGTGTCTGAATCGTTTGATGGAAGGGCAGCAGCTCTGGCCGATTTTGAGATATTAAACACACGCCAATCTGCCAATCATCTAGCTGAAAAGAAGCGTTAATCATTTCAATCACTGAAATTTGAAAAGACATTAAAAGTAACCGTTCCTTTCCTTACATTCATTTTTGATATTCGTTATCAACGTCTTGAGCTCTGTTGCCTCAACATATCCGTAATCCTTTTGAAATTGATCATTAAAACTTGCATTATTTTTCATTTCACATATAACTGTATAAAGATGCAAATTTGACGGTTGCAAACTGTTCTTTCTCTTGAGTGAATCCACTGTTTTTAATTCTGTCATTTATTGTTAATTCGATTATTTGAATGACTAGAATTTGAATGAATGAAGAAACATTTCACTTACAATTTGACATTTAGTATCAAATCATTCAGCTTTGCAGGGCCGTGTGGAACGATTGAAAAAAACACTCAATAAAAGTAGCGTAATTTTTGACTATCATTAGGGGTAATGGGGGTTCTTCCTCTGCTCCTACGGGCCTGCTTTAATCAACATTAACTTAAAAAAAACTGGATATGCTTATTTCCAAACTGTTACAACTATATACCCAGAATGTATAGTACTCACTCCTACTCAGTGGCGTAGCCAGAGGGATCCCCCTCCCCCCAACTTAATATTTTAATCCGTCGGTTCAGATTGGTGCCGTCGGTTCAACAAGCTTTGACATTCCAGGTGCTAATTATGTTGTTTTTTAGATTTCAAAAGGGCACTATGCTCAGAAAAGGGTTATTCAGTAATAATATATTAAACATTTGTGCGATTTGTTATTTAAATACATGAACTAAGACACAGGAGATAGAGAGGGGAAGGGGGGTTGTGTGTCGGAGTGCACGTTATACTTAACAGGCTCATTTTAACAGTTTGACAACATTTGCACAAGTTTGTAGTAAAATATTGAAAACTTTCTTTTAGACAACCCATATTTTTCAAAGAGTGACGATAAACCTAACCATGTACAAACGTAAACAATATTTGCACATGCGTTTTCATGATTTTGTGTTTTGTATATGGTGTATTATAGCTCTCTTTGACATGAATTTTGACTTATATAATACACCTTCTTACTATGCGTTGTGACATACATTTTTGCCATTAAAATCTCAATATTTCGAGAGCGTCCGGGACTTCGACCCTGGTCCCCTACCGGGGCTTCGCCCCTGGACCCACCAGGGGCATTTCAGCTGGACCCCACGCCCACAAGTCGAGCGCAAAGGGCTCGAATGTGTCACCTCAACTATACACCACTAAATATCGTGTCTTAACAACTCCCTGGTTCAATTAATTTCCCCGCCCACCCCAATATGAAACCCCGGCTGCACCACTGCTCCTACTTATTACTAAACGTCCATAGACTAATATTTTGTATTTTTGAAAGGGATTTTGCAGATTGAAAATTCAAGCCAATGTAAGCGGTTACGCATTTCAGTCTTTATTCAACACCTAAATTTCATTATCTTTAAATGATTAATGGTCAAAAAAGTATTCATCTTATATGAAGAACTTCCAACAGAAGCAAAATGGTGAAGAAAACATACAAAGTTCTTATCCCCTTAAGTTCTGTGTCATTTGTGTAGAAATAACTGAAATCAGACTATCATTGTGACGTCACAGTTCTTATGTTTAGTCTTCATATATTTTATTTTATGTTTTTCCTGACAATTTGTAAGTTTGAAAAACAATTATAGTGACTATGGGGGCGCCAACATAACTTTCTAACATCTTTAACGTCAGTCACATCTATACCCAAACGAGACAGGCTCCTGAAGGTTAAATTTCTCCTCAGCGGAATACGATATTGAAGTAATTTCTTAACTTTTTCGCTCCTTAATTGAAAGCCAACTTTCGTATAAGATGATTTTGCTTGACCACGGAACTAATCCTTTAAGTTAAAACTGTAATCTATACATGTCCTCAAAATACATAGCGACAATCCATGTCGTAACTGTTCCAGATTGTTTTAACAATACAACGATATGCAATCTTAATCGATAACCTTTCGACCATCTATTCTTTTCAAACAATCTGACAATGACTTGGATTTCACGTTTCTGATAACGATTTTTCACGCTACTCTTTTGAAGAAAATTACACTTGCAATTATAGAAATCGTTTTGTAGTTCTTATAATAAAAGTTATTATCAAAAATCATATGATATAGATACCCAACTTAATCTCGTTGCCACAGCTACAAACAGCGAGTACGCGGAATTATTAGCTAAGTATGTACGCAAACACTCGGTGTTTGGCTTTGAACAAATTACTTGAGATCTTTCCCAAATAAGAACTCGGTGGTTGCGCAAGCTGGCAAGTTCTTTTTCGTTTATCTTCAAATTCAAAGTGCTTCTGTGATTGCAGCGAAGGAACAGTTATCAACATTTATTCTTAGGAGAAGTGGAAATTTACACTGTTTAAATCGATGGTAAGTCGTAGTTTTTGATACATTTTTTTCGTCAGAACGTGACTACTATGCAATACTCACCATTTCACAACTTTTTGAATGTTTACGTATATATTACATCTAAATCTGTATATGTATGAATGGGCTTATTTATATAGACGGGAATACGGGGGTGACAATAAGAGACACCCCCGTACTCTCCACACTTTTTTTTTAAATGTATGTCTTTTGTAGTGTGATTTTTTGTATTTCGTAGTGATTCCCCCTCCCTCACCAACACACCCCCTTTCCTCCTCTACCCTCCCCCACCCCACATACACACACAAGTTTGATAAGCAAATTGGATTTTGTGACTTTCCCCCTTCCCCGCTCCCACTTCAGCTAGGCAAATCAAGCCCATGAATGGGCATATATACCTCTCTATTTATAATGTTATTCATTTTGTTTTTAATCAAGAATGCGAGTTCTGGCACGACGTTGTTGAATATCTAACTGTCAACTAAACAAAAGGATTAGGAGAAATTCTCATAATTTTAAAACCGAAATTAATGAATTAAGAAATATAAAGAATTCCATAGAAATTCGATTTTTTTTTCTCTCATTCATATGCCTATAGGCCCTATACCATTGTTAGAGAGGCTATCCCCATTTTAGAAAAATGCCTGGTGCCAAGAACACAAACAAAGCATACTGGTAGATGCACAATATAATTTGGAAAATAAAATAAAATAATTGAGAATATAATTTCCAGAGGATTTATCTTTCTTTTAAATTGTGTTTAATATTTCCTGATTGATGGTCGCCGGTTTGTTACACCCCAAGAAACGTCCCCGGGAATCATTCTATCCTTATTCATATATTGTAAAGATAATGCAAAGGCGCTCATATACTTTTCTGTTGGCGTAATTATTAGGTTAATGGAAGTCCCCCCCCCTAAAAAAAAAAAACACACACACACAAAAAAACACACCTGACAGCCTACCGTGAATATAATTTGATTAATTTGCTAACATTTTCCTGTTTCCAGAGCTAGTTAACTGGCTAGAATGCTAGACAGCTAGAGGTCTCGCTTTAATACCCGTCTCCTTCTTATCCAATATTTTTTTTTCTTCTTTATATCCCTGTGTTTGGTTTGTTCACATGCGCCTCCCACACTTAGATCCGAGTTGTATTCCCTGTATTTGAACTTAAATACTTCATTTCAAGTACTTTAATCCAGCTAAACAATTGCAATTTAAATATATACATCTAACGAAATTAGATACATCTTGTGAATTGCATTAGTAATCCGGTAATACTAATTGTTTTACACAGCGCCCTTTCTATACAGCAATACAAGGCCTATATTCAAGAGCGCTTTACAAACATCGCACCTTGAAGGCGGAAACACCGGACGCAACGCGACGAGCAATTTTTTAGATAATCATACAGGAAACAAATATTATAAGATGCTTTGACTTTTTGCTTATACACGATGAAGTTTACAATTGAGGCTTTTGATGTTACTGGAAAATTTGTTAGAAATGTTTTTTTTGTTCAAACTGTGGGAAAATTGCTTCAGCGGGGCGCGATTTTCTGTCGCGACGCGAATTTTGCTTTAATGGGCGTAGAACTGCAGAAAGGCCCTTTTAATCAATTTTCAGTTATCATCTGAATAGCCATGCGATGACGATGTTTTTTGAAAACAAGGAGTCAAAATGTTTCTTTTCCTTCGTTTTATTCAATTTTGTTTAAAAAATCGCTCACTGCGTCGCGTTCGGTGTGTAACGGCCTTTAGGATTGGGGAGAGCTGCCCAAACGGTGCATCATCAGCTCAGCGAAATGAATGAACACCGCGCTTTCACGCTGCTCTTCTCAAAAAGTGTTCAAAGAACCAGGTTGGGTGTGACTGTCCTACCATCGGGACCGACGGCTTTTAACGTCCCCTCCGAAGGACGTCTAGGTTTATGGATACTTGTTGATTAGATTTAAATAGGATCGTACAATCGAGTAACATGGTTTAACAAATATAAATACAGTGGCTGAGGAGATTTTGCAAAAAACTATGGTGTAAACCCCCTTATGCTACAATTACAGAAAACAAGACAATAGATAATCAATTCAGTATACTATATATGTAAAGAAGGAATTGAATAAACCAGTGAAACAAGCCTAAGTTCCATACACCTAGAAACCACCTTCCCTCCCAGGACCGGTCGTATGGTTGAGCTGCTAGACAGCTGGAGTTAGGCGCCCCTCCCAACTTTGTTTTCCCCATAATTAACGGGCTCTAAAGTTGTTCATTCTACTAGCTGACAGGTAGTCTAAGACGCCGGTTACTTCAATTGACCGTAGATTTTTATGTGCCAGTCGGCCCCTGCTCCCTTCCTAACCCTCCTCCAGTGGCGTCACAGCTTCACTTTTATCCAGGAGAGCAAGTAGGACAAAAATTTTGAATAATCATATGCCTAAAGGCTTTAATTCAAGCCTATACACTAGTTTTCCACAGTCAGACAGTGGCGTAGCTAGAATTTTTCATATATATATATATATATATATATATATATATATATATATATATATATATATATATATATATATATATATATATATATATATATATATATATATATATATATATATATATATATATATATATATATATATATATATATATATATATATATATATATATATATATATATATATATATATATATACATATATATATATATATATATATATATATATATATATATATATATATATATATATATTATTTTTTTAATGGTATATATATATATATATATATATATATATATATATATATATATTTCTTGTTTTTTAAGTAAAATTCAGTGAAGGGAAATTTGGTATAGTTATTACAAATTTTGGTGCAATTTGGGAGAGAAAAAATTGCAAAAAATTCCAGAAAATTTGTAAAAAAACAAAATTGCCCGAAAGAAAGGGAAAAAAAATTGTCCGGAATTGAAGAAAATTTTCCTAAAATTGATCAAACAATTCCCCTAAATTTAGCCAAATTTCCCGAAACTGCCCGAAAAGGAAGGACATTTACCGAAATGAAAAAAAATGCTACGAAAATCGAAGAAAATTCTCCGGAAATGAGGGAAATTTTCAACAATTTGCCAAAAACTTCTCGAAAATCAGCATTTCCTGATAGTTAAAGGAAAATTCTTGAAATTAAAGAAGAAATACCCGAAAATTAAAAAAAATTTCCGAAAAGTGAAATAAATTTCAGAAAATAAAGGAAAATTTCCCAAAAATTGAAGAATATTTCCCGAAAATTGAAGATTTTTTGATTAGAAGCAGCCGGCTAAAGAACCTGGTCTGCTGCTTAACTGGTTATGGATTCAAGAAAGTGCACAATACATAACAAGTCATTACAAGTGCGTAATACTTATCGAAGCACTGCAAGGTTAACGGCCAAACCTGCCAAATAAAAGAAAAACAAGTGTTCCAAATTCATTATGTGTTATAAAGTACCTCTTATCCCAACCTGTCTCATTACTTTGCAACAACAACAAAAAAAACCTCTATAGCAAAATATCCGTTATGCAGTCATATGACATGCTGAATATCAATATTGTGATGCTCATTCATAATTAAGAATAGAATGTAATCTGAGATTAACCACTTCATTATTCTCACATACAGACATATTGATTTTAAAAACTTCCAGTGTTAAACGTTCTTTATACTGTTATAGCAGAACAGTTGATTACTGTATGACGGAGATGTTTTGAATCTCTTTCAAACCCTGGAGCAAAATTAATCACGAGAAAACAGGACTTTAACTGTTTAACACAGGCAGGCAGGGACGTAGCCAAGAGAAATGTCAGACATGTCATGTGCGAGGGGGGAGGGGGAGTCAAACCAAAACATGGATGATGGATGATGTGCATGGATAACGTATTTTATGAGCAGTTTTGTCCTGATCAATGAAATATATTGGGACAAATGTGCAGTCTTATAATCGGGGCGCAGAGAGAAAGGTACTCCTTAAATAGTTTTCTTTCAATTGGAATATTCAACAAAAAATTGAAATTTTGGTAAAATCATTGGAAATTTGGCAACGTTTCCGATGATCGATGTTGTTGTTTTTCTTTCGAAAATTGAAGAAAAATTGCCCCAAAATGAAAAAAAAATGAAAGAAAATTTACCGAAAATCGAAGAACACAATTGCTCTAAAATGAGGGAAATTTACCAAAAATTGAAGAAAATTTCAAGAAAATCGAATACAAAATCAAAAACATTGAAAAATTTCCCGAAAACTGAAGAAAATGTACCAAAAATCAAAGAAAATTGCCCCCAATTGATAGATTGAAGGAAATTTAACGAAAATTTACTGTAAATTAAAGCAAAAAGTGCCCGCAAGGACAATTGTGTTGTAACCTGATGGTTGATGGATGAGTTGAAGGATGTCTCGGGGGAAATATGTAAGGCGTCACTTAAAGGTCAAATAATATAGTACATTTGTTGTTGCATTTCGTTGGAAAAACGTAATTGCTATTGTATTGCATCCGTGGTAAGTTGGCGGAGTTTTTTTTTTTTTTTTTTTGCGGAGGGTGATGCAAGATTATGTCCCACATATAACGGGATATGCCACTTAAAAGTTCGGAGGTCAAATAATTTATTAGAATAGTACATTTTGTGTTGCGCTTCCTGTGGAAATAATGAATACATTTTATGTCATATTTCCTTTAAAAAGACATTTGACCATTTTACAAAGTCAGCAACTCCGTGGATTGTCATCTTGTTTGAATTTGTACTGTTTCATTTTGTTCAGTGTACTGTGTAAGACCAGTCCTCGGACTGAACAGGTCCTTTGTTGCAAATTTCAAAAAGGACCGTTTTGCAGAGATAAAAAAGTGCTTTTTAAATATCAAAAATGTCCCCTTAGTTTTATAGGAACTCTGCATTTTGGTATTGAAGAAGTCAAACATCAAACCATAAAAGAGAGAAAATTGTGCTTTTTTGTTGTAGTTTTTGGTCTTTTGAGAGCATACACTGCAGTAATTCAAGTTGTCACCCTTTATCAATTTTGCGGGTACCCAGTAGTATTTATTCAGTGCAGTAAACTTGATTAAAATAAAGGTATATTTAATTCTAAAGTGACCTAATTTCCGTAAAGGTATTTTGTAAGATCACATTCAAATTTTGACATTTGTCAGTATGTGAGAGCTACGGTGACCCCAACTTTCAATAGTCAGATAGTGAACCGGTAAAATACTGACTGACTGATGCATAATTGCAAGAAACACAGTGAAAGTATTTAATTCGCGGGATGTATATTTCTTTGAAGCAATATTTTTGGACTTTTCCTGAACTTTAATAAACGCGCCAAGCAAAAAGTAATAAGTAAATTTGAATCCATTCATATACAGTCATCAAAAAAAACAGAAGTATTCTATCATCGATTTTGTTACTTAAAATATTCTTTCAAAAATTTCAGAGTCCCTGGGTTATAATGATTTAGTTCTATGCCACCGAATACGTCACATATCCAGTCCTCTCCATAATAAGTTATTTCACTCTAGAGAAATGGAATGAACACGGACAAAGATGGCAAGATATGTCAGAATGTTGCAGAACATAATTCATTAACTAGGAATATCCAAAGATTTATTAAACTTTTTGTAATCAAAAATCGGTTTTCATTGTCTCTTCTTCGTTGATAACGGCAAGTGACGAAAAACAATCTTCACTGTAACGAACGATTGATTTAATGATCCGTCAGCCATGTCGGTTCGTTGCATGAGGGATTATTGCCTCCATTCTGCCATTGTTTTATCGCGCCGTCATGAAATTGTTATCTTAAAATCGTCTTTGAGTCAGATTATGAGACAATTTATAAGAATGTGACGCGAGTTTGTAAATTAAAATGGCTGACATAAAAAAATCCCTAACTGCCTAATCGTGTCTACCTTTTTCGTATTTTCAGGATTATATTGTGTCATTTTCAGATTTTCTGAATAAATGATTAAATTTACCAAAGCCTGCTACAGAGAAGGAGCTATATACCGTTACGGGCCTCCAGGCATCCAGGATCTTATTTGATGATTTAGTATATAATAATGCTTAAAGTTTGCTAAAGTATCAATAGGGAATGACATCACACTCATTACTTTAAAACTTTCCGACCTTAATGCAATCCAGGCAGTGGTGTTGGAAGGAACTCGGGGCAAGGGAAGGGGGAGGGGGGGCAGGAAATTAAGTGAGGGCACTTTTTGACAGTAATTGAGGGCATTTTTTGTTTTAAAAAAGGGGCAGTTTTTGTTTTCTGGTAAATGACATACTTTAGTTGTGTCAAATAAATACTTAATATCTTCAGAACTTCTATGTGTTAGGATTTGTGAGTGAGTAGATTTCTATTTTGTTTTCAAGCTTCAAGAATGACCTAGAATAATTTCATTCAACTTTCAAAAGAGCACTCCCAGTTTGGTTACGATAACACTAGTTTGTCCATATTGTTTCTTTCTTTGGATGTGTTGTGAACATATCTCCCCAGCCCCATATGACTGTAGTCTTGTCCATCACACTTGAATGAAATAAAACACTTTGTCCAAATTGTGAATTATTGTTCTACTTTTGTTGTGATCAATCACTGTGCCCCTGCCTGCCTGCCGCATCTCACTAATAATGTACTCTTTATATCCTTTTTCTTTAGATTCAATAACATCACAGTTGCCAAAAATGTCTGGATTTGATTTGAGTGCCAACACATCTTTGTCCAGATCGTGGAATCTAAGCAATTCTACCAAACAATCGGCTTTCTTGAAGCATCTCATCACTCGTGATCCCAGGTTTCATTTCAAGTATCTCAAGTTATCGGGGAAAGATCTCGTGGAACTACCAAATGGGCTATTCGACGTAGATGAGCTGGAGTATCTCGATTTGAGTCCCGAGCGGCAATCTGGATTGTTCTTTCATCTAGTTTCAGTTCCTTCCAAAATCGGCGAACTGAAGCAGCTCCGAGTTTTATGCTTGGATACGAATGAGTTGAAAAAGGTACCAGCTGAGCTTGGCAATTTGAATAATCTTGAGATACTTGTCTTGAGCAACAACTTGCTTACTTCTCTTCCAGAAGAACTTGAAAAGCTGTCAAGTTTAAAAAGTTTGCACCTGGCAAACAATTTTTTCTCTTCAATCTCATCTTGTATATTTTCGATGAGGAATCTGCAGTTTTTAGAGCTGAGTGACAATAAGATAACGTCTATACCTGATGACGTCATCAATCTTAAAAAGCTAGAAGTTTTAATATTATTATATAATCTTTTAGAGACAGTGCCGGCGAATATTGCGTCATGTGTTAGACTTCGAAACCTCTGGCTCGGCTACAATCGTCTAACGTCGTTACCTCGGGAAATTGTAAACTTGGAGAGACTTGATTGGACGGAACATATGCCCTCGTCAAACATTAACGGAAATCCCCTTCGTCATCCTCCTATCGATGTTTGCCGAAGAGGGTTATCAGCAATTAAAGAATATTTCAAAGAGGATGATAAGCAGAAGTAAATACCAGTTATGTTTGTCAAATCACCGACGCAACGATAAGATGGAAAAGTTGGATCAAATGTAAGATTTAGAGGAATTGCAGAAATACCACATCCGGTGCATAGCAACGAGGGAATGTGGGGCGTGGACTCTCACTTTTCAGAAAGGTCTCCGACGTTCTTGTATCCCCCCCCCCACACCCACCCCTCCCCACCACACACACACACATATCCACACACTTTTTAGACGTTGACATCATAAGTCATGGTTGAACTCTGCAGTTTTGACGCTGGCTACGTCAGAGCCACCCCCATCCTCCACTTCCCCTGAGATTTTTCAGATGATACTTTTTACCATCAGATGATTTTTAGTTAGTTACGGTTTATGTCAATTTTCGAGAAATTTCATTCAATTTTTATTAAAAAATTTTTTTGGGGAAATTTACTTCATTCTTGTGAATTTTTCATCAATTTTCGGATATTTTATTCGATTTGGGGCAATTTTTTTCGATTGTCGGTAAATTTTATTCAATTTTTGGGAAATTTCCTTAATTTGGGGGAAATTCTTCTTTGATTTACAGTCAATTTTCTTCAGTTTTTTGAAAACTTCATTCAATATTCTGGAAATCACGTACAATCTTTGAGAATTTTTTGTCATTCTTGTGTAAACTTTGGAAAAGTTCTTTCATTTTGCGTCAGTGTTTCTTTGAATTTCATAATAAATTTTCTTCCTCAATATGCATCCTTTCAACAGTTCAATGAGTAGGGGAGAATCCTAAACTTTTGGTGTAATAATAAATACACCAAAACTTAGAGCTTCGTATTCATTACACGATCCATGAAGGCCGCCATTTTAACTAGTAATGCCAAGTCCCTGGTCAATGGGATTTTTATTGAGAACGCAGGGGGTATTTTTGAAAGGAATAACCGTTAGATCATAAGATTTGACCGCGGAATTTTTAATTTCATCGTGGACTTCGCGATAAAATAACAACAAACTTCAGTTGACAGGTCGTTGACCTTTTGAACAGCCCTCTCGACACATGATTTTGTGTTGGCTTTGCCACCGCTGAAACCGTGTACATGCATCACATGTTACATTACACAATACTACCATTCTCTTAGTACAAATCTCATTGATATAACGTTATCACATGTCGGCCTCCATGGATCTTAATGAATATAAAGCTCCAAGTTTTGGTGTATTTTCTTATTACATCAAAAGTCCAGGATTCTGTCAATGTTGGAAAATTTCTTTCATTTTCGTGCAATTTCCGTGCAATTTCCTTTATTTTGGGCCAATTCTTCTTGAGTTACGTTAAATTTTCTTCAATTTTCGGGAAATTTCATTCAATATAAATATAGAATTACTTGCAATTTTTGAGAATTCCTTTTTTCCCGTGTAATTTTTGGAAAAGTTCATTTTGGGGCATTCTTTAATTTTAGGTAATTTTTTTTCAATTTGTATCAATATTTGTGATATCCTTTCAATATTTGAGAAAATTCTTTCATTGTTGTGCAATTTTCGGGAATTTTTACCAAATTTTACCAAAAATCCCAATGATTATACCCAAAATTCCTTCAATTGTGTATCGATAATTTCCCAATCGAAAGGAAACCTGTCAGAAAGTATCTTTCTCGCTGCTCCCCGTTTATAAGACTCTGCAGCACCCTTCTGCCCTTGTCTTAAAAAGTTATATCAAATTATGACAAAACTGCTCATAAAACATATGTTATCACATCATCCCCTGGTTTGGTTTTGCTTGGCCCTGACATTTTATCCTGGCTACACCCTGCTGACAACCATACGTTGTTAGGACAGTCCAATCGTTGCTTTCCATCATATTGGCCACAACCTGACAACTGCGCCACTGCTCTATTGCATTACCAACGAAATAAGCTGATTGATTTGCAAAATTTGTATTAACTGTCATGTAATTGCATATCATTTAATATTTGTTTCATATTTATTCATAAGCCACATCCACCATGCAGATCAATAAAAATGTGGACAACATTAGCATTTGCACAATAATTAACAACATCATATCAAAGCAAATATGATGCAAAAATGATTGCTCATTTATCCTATTTTAATAATTCATCAGTGAGCCCCGCCTACTCATTAGCATTCATGACATCACTACCATAACATCGTACATACGTACAGACCATGACACACCTGTGTATCACATATAGCATACATTTGATATATCGTTTATGGTGTTTACATCATTTAGCATTTTCACGCTAAGCCACGCCCACCATGCATATTAATAACACATGTTGATAACATAAGCATGTACAAAATTACCAACAAAATTATCATGGCCAATATGACGTAAAACGGACATACAGTTGCTTATTTATCACTTCAAAATTTTCACTTTAAGCCCCCGCCCACTTATTAATATTATGAAATTACCACTACAAACATTAGGCCATATCTACAGACCATTGGCTATCTGTGTACCATATAATACATTACTCCAGATTACTGTTCTTGAAATACCGTGTTTACAAGCTCTTTTCATCAAAATCATATTAAGCCCCGTCTACTATGTATATTAATGAAATTCAACGTTTTTACAATCATGTGGTTGTTAAAATATGAACTTTTCAAGATTTCACTTTCAGCCCCGCCTACTCATTATTATGCATGACATCATCATCAAAAACAATAGGGCACATCTACAGACCATGCACTATCTGACATGAATCCAGTTTACCGTTCTTGAGATACCGTGTTTACAAGCTCTTTTCAATGAGTTAGATTCGGGTAGAGTTGTTTTACTTGTACATCTAGATATGTCTGCAGCCTTCGATACCATTGACCACACTATTCTTATAAATGGGCTTCAATGTGAGAATGGTATCGGAAGTTGTGTTTTAAACTGGTTTAGATCTTATCTTAGTGATCGCAAGAGTTCAGTTTGTATCTTTGGTAGTTATTATACTGCCCATCCTCTGAAATATGGTGTTCCCCAAGGATCTGTTGCAGGTCCTCCGATCTTCAATGCCTATTCGCAGCCTGTTACCCGCATTTTCAAACTCTTCAATGTTGCTTACCATATGTATGCTGATGACACTCGGCTATGTGTTAGCTTCGATCCTAAAAACCCGGGTGATAGGGAAGCTGCCCAATCTCGCTTGTCAAATTGCATTGCGGCGGTTAAGGGCTGGATGCTTCATAACAAACTTAGACTTAATGACACCTAAACTGAATTTTTGATCATTGCATTCAAAAAACAAAAGCATTCCATCCAGTCCATTGATTTGAAGATCGGTGGGTCTGTGATTGTTCCTTCATCATCCGTTAAAAACTTAGCTATCATGTTTGAACCTTGTATTAATATGAATTCCTAGATCTCTACAATATGTCGAACTGTTAATTTTCATTTGCGTAATATTTATAAAAATCCAGCGGTGATCAAAATACTTGTGCTCTGTGCAGTGCGATCTCTCGTTCTTTCTCGGCTGGATTATGGCAACTCCCTGCTTCAGTTGGTGGCATATCACGTGAAAACCTTCTACGCTTGCAAAGACTTCAAAATCGTGCAGCGCGCATGATTTGTTTGCGTTGATAGACGTGCAAGCGCTTCCCCCCTCGTGCGCGTTCTTCATTGGTTGCCCATCCAGAAGAGAATCGATTTCAAGATCGTACTGCATGTGTACAACTGCATTAAGAAAAATGCGCCTTCCTACCTTCAAGATTTGCTGCATATTTATGAGCCTGGACGCGTTGGTCTGAGATCCAACAAGGATGGTCACTCGCCTTGTGGTGCCAAGGACTAATCGTGTCAGTGGGGATTGCGCCTTTTCTGTCCTGGGACCACGTTTGTGAAATAATATACCTATTGCAATCCGTCAGGCTCAAACTGTTTAGACTTTTAAGAAGGCCCTTAAGACTATATATCAATATATATATATATATATATATATATATATATATATATATATATATATATATATATATATATATATATATATATATATATATATATATATATATATATATATATATATATATATATATATATATATATATATATATATATATATATATATATATATATATATATATATATATATATATATATATATATATATATATATATACATATATATATATATAGATATGTATATATATGTATATATATATATATATATATATATATATATATATATATATATATATATATATATATATATATATATATACATATATATATATATATATATATATATATTTATATATATATATATATATATATATTTATATAGAGAGACATTGTCATTTTTTCCTATTATATATATATACATATATATATATATATATATATATATGTATATATATATATATATATATATATATATATATATATATATATATATTTATATAGAGAGACATTGTCATTTTTTCCTATTATATATATATATACATATATATATATATATATATATATATATATATATATATATATATATATATATGTATATATATATATATATATATGTATATATATATATATATATATATATATATATATATATATATATATGTATAAATATATATATATATATATATATATATATATATATATATATATATATATATATATATATATATATATATATATATATATATATATATATATATATATATATATATATATATATATATATATATATATATATATATATATATATATATATATATATATATTGAAGGGTGAGTTGAGCCATAAATTTAATAATTTAATGAATGATTTTTCAGTAATGGAGACAATTTTTAACTGCAGGTTTGATGATATGCAAGTTGATGAGAAACAATGAAAAAGACTGAAATAATTTATTCTGTGTGGTGGTAACAGCCCGGGGTATACAGCTCGATGTACAGGTGTAAGACAATGTGGGTAAAAGCGACAAGTAATAATCACGGACGCCTCCACCACGGGGGAAACTCCAACTGTCATTCAACCCTAATAAGTGCCCTTCCTATATAGTTTGCTTTCCTTGTTTCAAAACACTGTTATGCTACTTGCTATAGACTTAATAATGATAACAATGGTCGTGACGCTCCAAAAGAAAATATAATATTGCACAGCTCTTCAATTTCGTCTCTGATTTAACTTTCACCCGCATGCGTACCTGACTGTTTATCTCAGTGTTATGGCTGAAGCTGTCAAGTGACGTCACAGAAAGAGACGTCACAGAAAGTGCCCTCTTCTCAGGGACACCGGAACGATGGCTACCAACTGTGGTGTAGCGGTTATCATACATGTCTACAGACCACGAGGCCCTGGGTTCAAGCCTGGGTTGGGTAGACACGCCAGTGTACCACAACTGGGTTATCAAAGGCCGTGGACATTGACTTGGTTGTCGATGTTATGTCTGTCCGTACGTCGTACCTGTGTTCTCGTCCGGGTCGTATTAAGCGTTTCGCGATAGCATTGTTACTGTCATAACCGAATACGCAGGCGACGACCCCGTCATTGTAATTGTGTGTTCACTCGTCGTCGTCGATGGAATGGTGAGGGAGACAGACTCCAAAGAAACTGAGGAAAGGCTCCATGTCCCTGATTTTAAAGCTAGTACAATTTAAGTCTACACCCCACCCCCCCCCCCACCCCATCTTCCCCCTCCTTCCACCACCAACACACACATACATATATACACATACTATTGGTTAACAGTTTTGAAACACTTATATCTCACAACCATCTTTATCGCAAAGTGGATGTTTGCGTAAATTTTTGGGTTGCGATTTTAAGACATCGCCGAATGAGTTTAGGCTTCGAAGAGGTATAGTTTAAGCAAGGTGTAGGAGATGAATCTGTGTTCCTGCAAGATGTATCATTAAGATTGTCTGACATCAATGAGCAAAAATGGCTTACTCAAATAAATAAAATGGACCGTCAATATCATTATAAAGTTTTCAAACATTATCTCACATATGAACCTTATTTAACATTTTTTGATAATCCGCATTTATGTTCTTATATCACACGCCTTCGCTGTGGCGTACTCCCTTCTGCCCTTTGAATGTCCATACTGGCAGACAGCAAAATATTCCTGAAAATTTTAGATTATGCACTATGTGTAACCTTCATCGTCTACACGATGAATATCACTTTGTGCTAGAATGTCCCTTCTATGAGGACATTCGTGAAGTTTTC
>JAIGNY010003008.1:1100000-1145000 GCA_020152595.1 Chiridota heheva
CCGACCTGATACTAGATTTACCGATTAATCTCAAATTTTACCGACTTCAGTCTCAAAAATTGGGGCCCGGAGGAGGGTGTCAAACCACACACCCCAGTATTTATGCCCCTGCCTATCCTAAATCAAAGTTATTTTTGTAAAAGGTTTATCCAACAAATAGATATGCCAAGCTTAATAATGAAATTGTTGAATTGCTTATCTTTTCTTCTTTATGTGAAGAAAAATGTAGGCTACAGTGCAATTTCATACAGCAAAACTAACAATGACGTCCTCAAATTGGAACATATCGAGCAGTCTCTTTTTCAAAGAATAAAATGACAGGTTATTTACTTCCTCTGAAGTTTTGTTTTGTAAGGTTCAAAGTACTAGAAGATCCCCTTTCTGCAAATATCTGCACACCTGCGAAATAATCGGGGAAATAATGTGGCTATAGGCCTACATGTGATAATTCTCTTTTATATCTTAATTCAAGTTTTCAGCTGGGTTTCCGTAGGCATATAGGGACCGACTTGGCTCTCGGTGGGTGTACCCGCCCATCAACCCCTTCTCTCCCTTTGGACTCATCCTTTTACAGGTATACCATTCTCTCAAATTTACGATTATATGTTTTATGTCACGAATATGGTTTTATTGATATTTGTTGCATACTCATAATGTGTGTCAACCATCGCTCATCGCTCGGGTATGCTGCCAGTCATTGACCGCGTAAGGCGATGTAAACAGCCGGAACGCGAACTCTCGGAGTTCCGACCTGCTTTTATAACCTTTCTGAAGTGTTACTGGTATTGCTCCTATACACTTTTAATCAAAACGAGAATAAGAATGTTTATATCATAGTTGTAACTCTCCGAATCATTCTAATAAATTCCAACTTTATCATTTTGAAATCTCACTGAAAAACAAGAAAAAATCTGATTTTAATTGAACTTGACAAAATAACGAACGTGCAGGTTTTCCTTTTCTCCGATTCTTTAAAGTGAAAAACGTCAACTAATTGATCAACGTTTGGAAACTTGATATTACATATGAATGTATGATTCACATTTTGTAATCTGGTCATAATGCTCCAGTTGCCGAATCTGACAGGTAGGTTGATTCTGAAAGGGGTTAAACTACCCTCCTATTTCCGGGGTTCTTATACACGGCTCTTCCCTCTACTGGGTTCTTTCCCTCCGGGTCGTCATCTGGGGTTTTTCTCTCTCCATGGTCTACCGATGCCAGGTTGTGGGGTTGATCTCTCTCCCGTTGTGCTCCCCCTTTCAGGGTCCTTTCAAAATTCAGAGTACTCCCTTTTCCAAGGTCCTTCTCATGAGTTCTTCCCTATTTAGCTTGTTCTCTCCAGAGTTCTTCCTTATATGGGATTCTTCCCGATGTAGGGCCCTCCTCTCTCTGCTTTTCTCCCCTTTTCGGTGCCCTTCCCTTCGGGGTTCTCCCTTTCCCAAAGATTCGTCTCAGGGGTTTAGTTTCCCGACGGATGTAGGTTGTTTTCTCTTCGGGGTCTTTTATATATTTGTATATACATATGCGATACGTGTTAGGAGAACATTTACCGTACCTCAAAATAGGAGAACAGGGTTAGAAAATTATGAAGAAAAAAAACCCATCATGAAAAGCATTGAACCTGTTAACTGGGTAGGTTAACCTCATTCTATAACAGTTCGAAAGTGATACCATCCCAAGACTGTAAAAAGGAAACGCCAAAAATTGTATTCTTCAATCAAACACGAAAAGGTATGTTATATTAAAGGCAGAAGTAAACGATTGCAATTATGTCACTTTTCCATAAATTCAAAGGGTAGTTTTCATCTTTGAAAATAGGAATATTTCACTTTAGTAAAAGGTGAGAATTAATGCGGGAGTATTTCCCACACTCCTCCTCCTTCATCAGTCCGGTTCGTACCTCTGATCGGGCGAACAGTTTTATGAGAAATGATTTGAAATAACTTGGGGATTTGTGAAGAATTTTTTTTTTTTTTTTTTTAAATAAAATTATTTTTTGCCAATGATAAAAAAAAAAAAAAATTCTATCGTTGATAAGTTTTTCATCGATGAATTTTTCAATAAAATTCATCGCTAATTTCATCGATGTAAATTTCATTGATGAAAAAGTTATAAACGATTAGAGAGAAAAAATGATATCTTATTATTTGGCGTTCCATTGATACTTCACTGACTGACTGACGCTTCATCAAACCATGGAAGTGAAGAGACCATGATCAAATTACCCTGCTCTACCTGTTTACCACCAAGCTTTAATGTGGTGTTTGATGACTGACATGAAGATAAACTTACTCCTGTTTACCTGTTTACGATTTCACACCATAATCCTTCAATTATCGCTGTTTCTTGCAGGGTTTTTTTTTTTCCGGTCGCGGCCTTAAGGAGCGACAGGTTGTAAACTCTATGCTTAAAATCCGCCATCTTTGAATGGAAAATTATTATTTTTAATTTATTTATATAATGAAGAGAATATGGACTTGCTATTTATTGAAGATTGTATTTTAATGGAAACCACGCTACAATAAAGTTCAGCAATGCTAATTCAAAAATTTAAGGCGTTGTCTTTATTTGCAAAAATTAAGTCGGCAAAAATCCTTCTGGACATGACACATGAAGGACAATTGAGCCAACAACAGAACAAGTATGAGGGGGAAAATAGTTAACAAATTTAGTAGGTTAAGTTTAGCTTTGAAAACGATTAGACTTGGTGATTGTATATCAATGTCTGGTGGTCTGGCGGTAAAGCATATCAATCTTTTAGTGTCCGAACAGTTGGCGAAAGAAGGAGTATTTACATTCGTTTTAGCATAGTTAACGTGGAAATTCAGATATCATGATTATTTCTTGTATTGATTATTACGTTTGGGATTAGGCTATTATTATCAATGACGATGATTGTTATTGATTTTACATAGCATATGGAGGCAGGTGTTCTTTCTTCTTGGTTTAACAGGGGCCAATCTATTATTTATGACGTCTTTATTTATTGTATCAATTCTGTGTTATGATAGATTAAATAATAACTACATCACCTTGTTATCTTTTTTTGCTTTTCGTTTTTTTAAAGAAACTGACCGAGGGCCGGTTTCAGATTAGAGAGGACAGATTGACAGAGGCACATATGAGTTAGAGGCACCCCCGAAAAAGGGTTTCCTGGTTGCATGCATGCTTTATTTTGATGACAAATTGTAAAATTATTAACATGAAATTGAAATTTTGTTGAAATATTGTTCGATTTTGGCACAGTTCTTGAAAATTTCTCGAAATTTACAGTGCTTTAAGTTCCTGGAAAATGAAGAATTTTCCTGGAAATTGAAAAAATTCCCTAAATTGAAGATTTCACGAACTGGCAAACATGCAGGAACTTTCTCGAAAATGAAGAATTCCCGAAAATTGAAACAGATTTCCTTAAAATTAATGATAAGTTCGCAGAAATTGAAAAAAAGTTTCTGAAAATAATTTTTTTCTCCTGAAAATGAAAAAAAAAAAAAAATTCTGTAAATTCAAGAAGAAATTTCGAAAATTTCCTATGAATTTTCCCAAGTATCGTGGGCAAAAAATAATTAGGCCTATTTTTAAATTATATTGCTTTGAAAATTCATTATGGCTCCCATGCGCGCATGGCCCAGATGATAAAAACTTCACCATCGTATCCAAAGGTTTTTGGTTATATATTGTAAATTGTGACCCTTGAAAATTTTGGTCCAAAATTGAAATTTTTGATAAAGCCTGCAGCTTTTTATCCAAAAGTGCAGATTTTTGGGTCAATATTGAAGATTTTTGGGCCAAAATGAAAAATGTATGGTCGAAAATGGGAGGATTTTTGGTGCAAACTTGTAAAAGGTTTGGTCCAACATTAGCGATAGCTCAGTCGATACGATTGCAAAAAAATGTCACACATGGTTCATTTGATATTTCAGTTAATTATATTTATGGCTTCCTTAGAATTTTGTGAGGCCAGGGGGAGGCTAAGCTCCCAACAGCCCCCTTAGACACGTTACTGCTTTCTTTATTACTATCCGTACAAACAAATTAAATGCCACTACGAAAGCCCTTTTTAAAGGCTGTTCTCTTGTTAAGAGAAAGATTGCATTGCATTTAAAATTCTATGAACAGAGAAACGTCACGTTAGCTAAAATATGTGCTTTTTAGCTATATTACGCCTAATCTGATTTATCCTGAAATTCTTAATCACTTTGAAAATGAAATTGAAAATTATGCAATCTTTTTTTACTTCGTATTATGCATGTGAATGATAGACCTTTTAAAATTCTTATGTGGATATATTATTTTGTATCAAGTTCTTTGAGGCAGAACAAAAGAATTTTACCCTCCAAATAGAAACTCATTTTCATTATTTCCAAATACTTAAAGGCCAGTTCTTGTGTTAAAGGTCAGTTATTGTGTTTACCTGTTAACGGAGACAGAAATGATACAATACAGGTGAACGCTTTTGATTGGTCTTAGTATTTGCACATAGCCAATCAATGACCGCCGCGGAAGTGACGTTATTAGTATGTATTACAATAACCAGCGGGTGTCCTGCGATTTTCTCGAGACGAAATTTCGTCTTTAATGTGGCGAAAACTATGCAATACAATTTAACGTTTCGCATGCGCAGGGATTTGGTATTTAGAAAATACGGTACCAAATCCCTGGTTTGTGATTGACAGTTTATATTTACAAACATACTGACATCCACTCAAAACTGCCTTGAAGTCACGTCGCTGGCGTGTACCAGAATTACTAGCGCTGAGTGAAGCAATTTTCTTGTGACGAGATTCCGTAATAATGTAACAGATTTAACATCATATCTACCTTTTATATAATTTGCATTTATTGAAAAATTCCCCAACTAGAACACACAGACACACACACACACACACACACACACACACACATATATATATATATATATATATATATATATATATATATATATATATATATATATATATATATATATATATATATATATATATATATATATATATATATATATATATATATATATATATATATATATATATATATATATATATATATATATATATATATATATATATATATATATATATATATATATATATATATATATATATATATATATATATATATATATATATATATATATATATATATATATATATATATATATATATATATATATATATATATATATATATATATATATATATATATATATATATATATATATATATATATATATATATATATATATATATATATATATATATATATATATATATATATATATATATATATATATATATATATATATATATATATATATGATATAGGCCTAGGTCACAATACAATATTTGGAAAATTTGGTTTTTTCAAAGCCAATTAAAGATCCGTCCATACATCTTTTAGTTACTCCAGGCTTCCTTTCATAACACCGCTTGTTTTTGTTTGTTTTTGCTTTTTTTTAAAAGCAAATTGCGACTCTTAACTGTCTAAAGAGGCGATATCGTCATATGTTCACAATATTTAGAATTCCTTTCAAATTTTTTGATTGGTTGAAATTTTGCTGCGCGATTCGTTGTCTCGTATTGCAAGGTATACAGTTATTTAAAACGCCTTCAGGGCATGCAGGGGCACCACACGAAATAACCCAGATGCTTGCGGCGATCGTAAGTAACGTTTTTTTTCAAATCATGTCGTGAGTTCGAGCCCCGGTAGAATCGTTTATTTTAACTTTTTGCTTTCATCTTTTTCTCTTTTTTTTCTCAGTAATTTTCATTTGGTGACTATCATTGTAATATTATAATACTAAGATTTCACTTTCGCTTTCTGACAAGAGAGTATTGAAAAAAACATAAGTTTCTTGTCACAGTAACGTATTGCGCTGTGTATGTAATTCTGCACACACACACAACGTACATGCTAGTGTCTGGCTGTACTGTGTGGTACCATGGAGATGCCACAAGCGGAAGTGACGTCAAAATATAGTATCCCTCATTTTTACCGTATTTTACTGAGACGAGCCTCCCTCTTTAACTAAACATTTCACATATCGCTCTTCGGTTCCATGGACCACGCTTTCAGTTTCATGTAGTATTCAGTGACATGAAGACGGCCTTGCGTCTGAATACAACTTCAGTCATACAATTATCTTTGTTCTTCAAAACATTTTTATAAAATAAAAATTTAAAATTTAAAAAACACGTATCGCTTTAACAGTTGAACTGTTTTCCATATATCTGAACCAATTTTGTAGTTTCGATGCATACAGTGGCATCGGAAAGGTAGGGGAAAGGGGTGCGAGGATTCCTAAATTGTCCAACATATTGGTATCTTTTAATTGACGTAGCTAAATATCAGAATATTAGGACACTGCACAACATCCACACCGATAGTGAAAACTAAACTTACCGAAATCTAAAACTGACATACACTTTTCTCTATTATTCTGAAAAAGCATCCAAACTGGTCTGCTAAATGGTTATAAAATTCGACATTCTTTAATGCCATCTGACCGTAATGAATAAGTCGTGAAATATATGATATTTAGAAACTGAAAATCATATAGGGGATTATTCACCGACCTCAGCAGCATGCACCCTTCCATTGATGAAAGTGGAATCGCAGAGGACAGATGGAAAATCGAGTCTGCGTCTTTTTTGTTAAACTTATGCAATTTCTACATAATCTCTTTTTAGTGTAGATGTTGTTGAATATGAAATAAAAATACTCATTGAAAAAAAAAAAAAAATAAGATTAATTAGAACATATCAATGGTTTATCACTACAGTTACCAGATTATACGTGTAAGAAAATTGTGCAAGAATTTTCTTGAGACTCAATAATACTACGCCATCACATTTCGGGCGAGTGCTCCTCGGGGGAAAAGGTGTTTTTATCATAAAACTTTCAGACCTCTAACAGACTGAGAGAAACACATACCCAGTACTCTATTTGAACTTGAAGCACGTGACAATTGGGGACAGTGACACAGTCATGATTGATTTTCTGGTGTACCAACCGCATTATGCCCGATGATCATATCTTTACGTCCTTTTATACATCTTGGATATCAAAATCATGGTAGTGATAATTCAAGGTTGGATCAGCTTTCTGGCTCGGTGTCGATTTTTTTTTTTTTTTTTTTTTCCAGCTCGACGTTAAATTGAACCTGCTCTATTTTTTGACATTCTTTTCCAGCTCATCATGAAAGTTAATTTTCTATAACAATTGTCCGTTTATATTATCTCATTTATCGGTTACTCACCCCAATCGAGATAGTTTATTTGAAACAAAAACAAAAAAACACGGCCCATTAGCGGCTGAAAGGAGGTTGATTGCTTGGCCTAAATGGTACTGATGACCTCAATTTCTAACCTCGTCGGTGCATCACTGTCATTGACTGTGTGTGGGTTCAACAGTTTTCAATAGCAGATACGAAACACTACCGCCGTCATTTTTGCACAATAATTCATATAGGCCTGTTTGGATAAGCCTGTAAATAGTGTAAGGCTGTAAGGAGTCGAACATATACTTGTTGACAGTGTATTTCTGTGAAAAGGGGACTTATCCATTACCGATCCTATCGGTCATGCATGGGCAGGATTTGCCCACTAAAAGTTATCATAAAAAACGCTAAAATACGAAAAATCACCATACAAATATAAATATATGGGAAAAAAGTTGAGGGCAAATGCCCCTTGCACCATCAAATCCCGTCTATGTTCTGATGTATTCGGTCATACACGAAATCACAAAGGGAAAACCCGTGAATTTCATTATGATTATAATCTAGGCTTAACATGCCCAAAGGATTATAGTTCAGGGGTCAAGCAAGTCTACCTTATATGAACAGTCCGGTAGCAAGCCTATTAATGGGAACATAAATGTTCTTATTAATGGGAATATTTTGCTACATGGAAGCCGCTATTTTGTGATATTTCCCATGATCCTTTGCTATCCTAACGTTAAAACCTTATGCAATGTTACTTTTTTCAAATTTGAAATACGTGTGGGAAAAATATTTTTGTTAGGGGAAACTTAAAACCTATGAAAATACCTTCATTATTGTCATGGCTACAACTTTTCCACTCCCATTTGGTATGTTCACTCCCATTTGGTATGTTTCAAAATATTAGATAAAATAGACAATAGAGCTAGGCTTTTAGAGGGAAACAGCCATTTTAAAAATTCAAATGTTTTTAACACAATGATATTTGATATTTCAAGTACATAAATTAGAAACTATGACATTTTATCGCAACAATATGGCTGCATGACTTCAATATTCTCGTGTGTTATAAATGTTCCTATTAATAGGCATGCTTCCGGACTGATGAAAGAGGACTTCAAAAGAAACAAAACTATAGTGCAGAAAACATTCAAAAATCTTATTCCGTTCATAGTAAGTTTATTAAAGCTTGGTATCATTTGTGTAGAAACGACTAAAATCAGATAGTTGTGATGTCATCGCCTTAAAGTCTTTATGTATTATCCTGTGATTTTATGGCTTGAAACCATGGGATATGTCAAAAAAGTAAAAGTGAATCTAGTAAGGGTATTTATAATATATACCACCTGAAGAAAGTTTGAGAAAAAGTCATTGAAGTAGTGAACAAAATTAAATGAACTTTCTTTTAAATATATTAACAATTGTTTAGAATGTGAGGATGAAGACGCCAACTTTCCATAGTCTGATAGTAGACAGTAGACTTACTACACCAGTCAGTCGGGGATCACAAAAAAACTCAGACTTAGTACCACTGCAAAAACGGCTGATTGAGTCTACTTAATGTTATTTGATTTCGATTTTTTTTTGACATTATTGAGAAGCCTGGTCACCCCTGATGAAAAAACACGTAGCGGAGGAAAATACTTCCGTATCCATAGCTTGCCACCCCCCCGGGCCTGTTTGACGTTTTAAGTCTCATTGACTTTAGTGTGTGCATAATTATTGCCTTGCGGGTACAGATAATTAGAGGTGGATAATTAAAATTTAATTTAGAATATCGCATATCAAACGAAAGATCTAATAGTCCCCTGTTCCCCAGAAGAAGAAAAAACATTCGTGAAAAGTTTGATATTTCTGAGCGTAATCAGCCCAAATTGCGCCCCACGGCACGGGGATCACAAACAAATCTCAGACTTAGTACCACTTCAAAAACGGCTGATTGAGTCTACTTAATTTAATTTGATTCCGAATTTTTGACATTATTGAGAAGCCTGGTCACCCCGACGCTTACTTCACCAATTTGTTTCCTTTGACATGTTTGAAGTCCTCTTTCATATCAGGTGGACACGCTTGATGACTGAAATAATCCTTTATTTTTATCTTTATTTTTTCAAACCTTCACCAAAATAAGTTGATTATGGCCAACTGGTCAATAGGTTTTTAATCTCCATCATTATTACCCCTTTGCGGGGAAAAAACATCCAGTGACTAGAATTTAGAATCATAGGAATTTGAAATAAAATATGTTAAGGATTTTAAGTTGTTTCCTCTCGTATCACACCTTATGCATTATATTAAAGGTATACTGGTGTATGAACAGACAGAGTTGACCCGGATGAAGGACCATTCAATTATGAGAAGAACCGTCTTTAATGTTCACAATAACACTCACAAGTTCTGGCAATTTGTTCAACATGCATGTGCAAACTGGCAAAAGTGAGGAATACAGCTAAAATATGTCAATCTTTATATTCTTTCCCATATTTTACATATCAAAGGTTCTCAAATTACATGTTAGCCAGTGGCATAGCCAGAGGGGAGGGGAGGGGGTCGACTTCAAGTTTAAGCTCTTCAGTGTAGTTATTACCTGTAACGATGGAGATATGTGACTATATCTCCATGGTGTAATCAGCCTCCGGTTCGTACCCCAGATCGGGAGAACAGTTTTGTTCTTCCGATCGGGGAATCCTTTACAGAAGTATCCCACAATGCATCTATCCAAATTCAAAGTTTGTATAGGAATAACATGGGAATCAGACACATATCAAGGGTGGGGAACTCTAAGCACTGTGAAGGGTTCAAATTTTCTTCACGATTTGAAATAATCATGCATATGAATTATATTTTCAAATTCACCGTGCGGTTTTTGAGAAATTCGAAGAAAAGTGATGAATTCTTATTATGTGTTACCGCAAGGAGTGTAGAAGCTCCTTGGTTACCGGTAGGCAGTCGCGCTTTAACAAGGTTTTCTGAAATGATGAGAAATAATTTGGGGATTTGTGAAAATTATTTTGCAAAGACTGCGTAATAGTACAGTAGTAACGAAGTTGTTTTAGTTGCGCAAAATTGAACAAAGCAAACCTTGTTACAAACCTTCAAAGAAACAGCTGATAAGCGTCTATGACTGAAACTTCACAATACAAATGGCGGCTTCTATATATCATTGTAACCTCAGTGCGCATGCTTGAGTCTCCCAACCGGAGGACATATTAAGTCCCCGTTCGGCGGTCTGAACCGAACTGGTAAGAAGATTTGAACGTTTCATTGTAAAAAGCCACAACCCACATGTTATTGTTCTTGCAGTTAAGAGTAAAAGGTTGTGGGTGTTGGGTTTAAAAATTACACCATGGCTGATTTCTATTTTTTTTTAAACACAACCCACAGGTTATCGAGGGTTGTGGGATTTTAGAAATCAAGCACGGTGTAATTTCTATTTAAAAAAACACCCACCCACAACATTTACTTGTGGGTTGTGGGTGTGGGAGTTTTATAACTAACCCCCTAAATAAACTCCGTACGTACAGTGTATGTGTAATTGTACACTGTGTGTATGGAGTGTGAGGGCAGCAATGCGTAAATTTTCGGTGACCTTGAGATGTACGATTTTCTAACATGTGGAAAAAGCTAACATCGCTGACGTAAGGGCGCGAATCTTCATGTCAAAATGCGCCCTTACATCAGTGATGTTCGGAAAATCCACATGTGCGAAAATCGAACATCTCAGAATGCGCGGAATGTCATGACGTCACCGGATGAACGCATCACTGCCCTCACACCCATACCTTCAGTGTGCGATTATCGTATACTGTAGGCCTATCCTCGTAGTCGTACACATACATACGGAGTTTATTCGGGGACAAAAATAATTCATAATAAAACATCCCTTCACGCGTACGATGGGCAATCATTTACTGCTTTTCCGCCAGCGCCCAAAAACTGAAAAAAGTGGACACCAAACAGCAGTGAAGTATTTTAATTTGTACTGAGAAATCCGAGGCAAAATTATATTTGTATAACTCGCTGATGTAAACATGTTAAATTAAAGGATCAACATTTTGCTGTGAAGATTTTTATGGAAGCTTTGTCAAAAGGTAACGTAACTTAAGTTTAAGAGTTCAAATCATATTCATAATTTGACTTGGGAATGGAGTTCGAAGTCAGCACGTAACGTAAGTTAGATAGGCCTAGGCCTACGTACACTGTACAGTCAGACAGTACTGTACAGTCGAACTACAGTAGGCCTAAGCTAACTCAGTGTGTCAGTCAGTGTCCAATAGGAACGTTAATACTGCACCAGAGCTAGTGAACTTAAAGAGAATTCGATTTCGAGTTGGCCTATAGACCTAGCCTACTCACACTGTCACAGCCGTCCGTTCCTAGCGCTATGATAACTGTGACAAGGTAGACCTAGGTCACAGGTGTTCCTACTGCTAGCATTATGGCAACCTAGGATCTGAATTTTAATCGGTTAAGTCGGCAAAAATCCTTCAAGAGGACATGAACGCCAACCGAGCGTAAAAAGTATGAGTAAAAAAAACTAGTTAGCAATACAAGTGTTAGCAAGTTTAGCTTTGAGACTTGGTGCATGTACAATGTCTGACGGTAAAGCATTCCAATCTTTTAGTGTGTGAGGGAAGAAAGAGTGTTTAGGGCCTAGCCTATATACATTCTTTTTAGCATAGGGAACCTGAAAATTAAGGTCATGATTATTTCTTGTATTAGCTCTGACGTTGGGGATCAGTTCATCTTTAATGATGGCGACAAGATTGTTATTGATTTTAAATAGCATATGTAGCCGGGTGTTGTATCTTTTTATTTTTAGCAGGGGCCAATCTAATTTGTGAAGCATATTTTTTACACTAGATTTATAAGAGTAGTCTGACATATAGAACCTGGCTGCTCTCCTTTGAATAGATTCAAGTTTATCCACATCGCACTGGTGATGGGGGTCCCAGACTGCTGATGCGTACTCAAGTACTGGCCTGACTAGAGCTTTATAAGCAATGGATTTAACGTCGGTGGGACAGTTTGAGAGGTTACGTTTTAATAGGCCAAGTACAGAGTTAGCTTTCTTGGTTATGTATATGTTTATCACATCTGAGTTTATTATCAATTTCAACACCTAGGTATGGATGGGAGTTGACATGTTTTAGTGGCTGGTTGCATAAGGTATAAACAGGTGATTTAAAGCATTTCTTAGAGGAAATTGACAAGACGTAGCATTTAGAGTGGTTGAAATTCATTTGCCATTTGTTTTGCCATTGTTCAAGTTTGTTAAGATCATCTTGAGGATTTGTTGGCCCTACTAGTATATAGGCCCTATAAAGACATCATTCTGAAGCTTTGATATGTATTTCTTTGATTATATCTTTTATTATTCCCTTCTGCTGCAGGGAATTTTTAATATGGTAGGATGAGTTGGTTTTCTTGGTTTTGCTTTTACGAATTATTATAAATTAAGGTACTTTCCATAAAATAAAAAAATTAAGAAAAAATCTTTTTCTTGACTTGTGATAATTGATAATGGATGTAAATTACTCTTATTATATACATTATGTGACGGTGTAAAATGTGCAAATCTACATACAAATTGAGTTAAACAGCCATTTTGCTCTTTCTTATTTTATACTTAATTGATTCTCTTGTGGGTTGCTTAACTTGCCTTGACCTTTTTTCAGTCAGTGTATTTAAGCATCATTGTCATCATACTGTACTTGATGACCATATTTAAGGGGCAATGTTCTATTTATTAAGAATTTATTTTTCATCCCATTTTACAGATTGAAAAGTACATTATAGAAGAGATGGGCAAGATAAACAAGGCAAAAGTCAAGAGAAAAAGCAAGGTAAGACACTTAAACAAAAAAATGAAGTTCAGATTAGGAAAAGCTCGTGAAGTAGTATGCCAATACAAAGTGAGAATGTGGATGGACAAAAAATGAAGTTGGTAATTTGTCCTCAGACTCGCCGTTCCCATCACTAAGGCGATGTTATTGTAGCCAGTGCTCACAATTGTGTGACGCCACTACATGTACTGATGCCCCTCCTACATGCAATGATGCCCCTCCTACATGCACTGATGCCCCTCCTACATGCACTGATGCCCCTCCTACATGCACTGATGCCCCTCCTACATGCACTGATGCCCCTCCTACATGCACTGATGCCCCTCCTACATGCACTGATGCCCCTCCTACATGCACTGTTGCCCCTCCTACATGCACTGTTGCCCCTCCTACATGCACTGATTTGCCCCTGCTACATGCACTGATTTAACCTCTAACAGTGACAAGGTACAGTGTGTTAAACAAATGCCATCAGTTGTTACTATTCCATGTACTTCCCCCTTGACAAAGAAAGATGAAACAAGTACAACTTCTTCATCAAGTGAGTGTGTTTGTAATATAAAGAAAAAGCTTCCATCGTACGAGAACAAACTCATTTGTGTTTTTTTGAAATGGCAAAAAGCCCACAAACCAGTTAAATATTATGAGGGTAAATACTTTCCCAAGTATTATGTTTAAAAAAATAGTGTACTATTGGTAATTTATTACAGCATGTGATCTAGCATGTTTTTCAAATACATCACAAGTTTAAAAGTTTAGCATACTGGTCAAAGAACACAAGTACCATTTATGCTAGAACCATTGAAAAAATGATGATGAAAGTTTAAAACATAAGACATTTGTTAATTGTAATTTATTTGATTTTTCTTTCACATTTTCCTTTTCATATAGATAAGCACAACTAATTACAAAATTCTCTATCAGGCAGGGCTCAAAATTAACATGAACTAGCACTGGCTAGATCATTTTACTTATGGGCTAGCACAATTTCAATCATTCAATCCCGCTGGGCTAGTCCTGTAATCAGAATTATTCCATATGTTTTAGACAGATATGAAGAGAAGGGCTTGTGGAAAGTTCAGTCGGGCTAGTGGATTGTGAGATGAGAAAGCTGATAAACCAATGCTAATTTGAGCCCTGCTATCAGGGTAGAAAATTATAAAATGTAAGTAGGGTATGTGAATTAGAACGAGATAACATATAAACAGTATTTCAAACCTTCAAGTTGAATGCCATTGTTTACTTACTGTTAAGTTTTTTTTTTTACATTAAAAAAATTATAAAATGTTCAAACATTAAATATTTGTACTTTTTAAGTACAGTAGCTAAGCACACCTAATTAAAGAAGTACTCGATCTTGGTAGGAAATAAAAAAAATATAAGTATGTGATTTAAAAAAAGATGGCACTTTATATATTTCCAGCTTTTAAGATGAAAACCATTGTTTATTTACAGTAAGTTCATATTTTTAATATTTTGTAGAAAAAGATTACTGTACATTATTATACATCGCTTAGAGGGTGAAATATTGTTAAAGATTTGTTGGTGTTGTGCTAAATTGTCTTCATTTTATTTAGCAAAGCACAACTCACTACAAAGATCTCTTTAAGATTAGTAAATGGATAAGTGCATGAAGAAATAGGGATTATGTATTATATTTCAACACTTCCAATCCATCAACAATGTTTACTTGTAATGTACAAACTGTATCTTTAATTTTTTTTGGAAAAATTGAAAAGGCTGTGATTCGAGCGTACTAAGGTTTTACTTGCTGTTGTTATTTTAGGTAGGCCACTTTTTACCTATGGGTTTTGGGAGATATGTCAAAAACATTTGGTATGAAGGATTGGGTTTTGGGGGATATGTCAAAACATTTGGTATGAAGAAATGAGATTTTTGTGGATATACACAGAAACTACAATTACATATTGATAAATTAATGATTAAGTCAAGACTAAATCCAAAAGTACAGGAAATTTACACAGAAAGCGCCATTTATTTATTTATTACTTGTTTGTGAAAGAAAAGAGAAGTTGTTTATTTTATAGAGTGTAATGATTGCAATGGTGAATCTAAATACATACAGTAGGAGAAAAATCCAGAAGCCTAGGTGAAAGATTTGATGAACATTTACCTATAGGAATGATAAACAACCTGTTTTTGATAACCATAAAGTTAAATACCACGATGGACAGGACTTTTAAGTTCAAAATTAGCAGCATCAATACACACATTGGTGAGAGGATGGTGACCTAGCGTAGGTAAGCAAGTATCTGAAGGAGTTTGTATTGCAGAATTCAGACCCAAGTTAAATATTAGAAAAGAAGAATGGTCTCTGGCGACAACTGAACACACAATTACAATGACGGGTCGCCGCCTGCGATTCGGTTATGATCGTAACATTCCTATCACGAAACGCTTAATACGACCGGACGAGAACACAGGTACTACGTGACGGACAAACATAACATCGACAACCAAGTCAAATGTCCACGGGCTTTGTCAACCATTTGTGGTGCACTGGTGGAAAAGGAACCACCCAACCATAGCCCAGACCCTTATCAATTAGATTCTTAATTATATTTTTCTCTACACTTTATCTATGTGTTGTATGAGCTTTGTATTAAGTTGTTGTTATCTGTGTTGTAGTAGTACCAAGCTGAAGATGGTCTGGGCTAGACCAAAAACTTTAATATACCAAGAAAAGAAAATGAAATTTAACACCATTTTCATGTTTTCTTGGATTATATATGTAAGAGAAATATTTGTACTTTTTAAGCACAGTAGGTAAGCACATCTAATTTAAAAATACCAAAACCAGCAAATTATATATAATGTTCTCCAAGAAAAATAGAATTACAGGTAATAAATACACTTGCAGTACAGGCATGATTATGGACAGGTAGCAACAACTTGTTCTTATTTGGAAGAAAAAATATGTTATAAACCATAAAAATAGCAAAACAAATCATCAAAATCATACAAGATTCATACAAGGCTTATTTCAATCAATTATGCAATTTTGATTGAATAATTATAATATGGGAAGACCAATGGATTTCCAATGTTTTTAATTCATTCACCACTGAATTTGAATATTTAGGACACAAAATATAAGGTATTTTAAAAGTGCAGTGTGTAAAAGTAGACTTGATTATCAGCACTTTCTGCCCATGTGTTGCAAGTAAAGGCTTTCTTAGTCAAAAAAGTGAAAATCTAACAATCATGTATTGGGAGTGCATAATATGTCTAACAGAGTAAAAAGAAAATAATTTGATAGTAAATTCAGAGACTTTTTGAATTTTTTTACAGCGAGGTATCATAGGCAAGATTTTCACAGTGAAACATTGAAAGCTGTAGCAAGTATGGCAAAAAAAGTTACGTGATGTTGAGTCGAAATGACATTAAAAGGAAGTTATCTGTTTTTTCTTAACTGAATTTCCAAGCATATTTTCCATAAAAATGATATGATTTATACTGTAGAAGTAAACTTTTTATGATTTGAAAAGCAAAACTCGAGCGTCTAAAAAAGCAATGTAGTCAATACTTTTGCCATACTATTTGCTCGTTTTTTTTAACTTGGCGTTGTAAATTTGGAGCAATTTTGGTGTATTTCCGAAAATTACGGTACTAAACGCATGTAAGCGATACATGCTAGTTTTTTTGGCGTGTACACGGTTACTAAAATCCTAAACATTCACAGCTCTACTGGTTATTAGTATTTACATGATGTACTGTAGCATCCAGTTGCCTACAGTCATACAAAAGCAAACAGCCTTGCATATGTTTATTCATGATTCTATCACCACTACTGTTCAGATTCATTTTAAGCTACCTGATTGGCTAACAAGCCTCATTTGCATACTCCTACTGTCCGCTTTTTACTCAACTAATGGACAGTAGGAGCTTGTTGATTGTATTTAGATACCTGGTATTAAAATAAGTTGTAAACAACCAGTTGATAACATTTTGAGTTTTCAGGTCTAATGATGTAAATCTTTTCCTTTTTTTGTTGAGATTTTTAGCTCAACTAGCATCCCCTTCTAAGATCATTATTAAAGCATTCACTTATTTTTGCAGGGTTTTGTACTTGTAGTTGATAGCTCGTTTGGGCTAAAACTACACCATCAGTAGCAAAAAAAAAAATAGTACAACTACAAATTATTTGTATATAGGGTGGTAATTCCCAGAAGACAAGGTGAAATGATCTCCCCCTCTCCCCCATTATACACACACACACTCTTTTACTTGATGGTACTAAACCTTAAAGGTCGGAGGTCTTTTTTTGTAATTAATGATTTGTACTAATTTTGTGACATGTTTTCAGAGAAAACCAAAAAAAGCTATAGGTTTGTTGCTCAGTGGGTTGGTGTGGATTGTGTGAAGTTGTGCCTTTCATTTAAATGGTTTTGCATCTTCAAAGGCGAACAATCATAGTGTAGGAAACATGGTCGTAACTCTCATAAAGAAAGTGGTTAATGGACATACTCTAGCTTCTTATCGAAAAAGTGTTGGAGGACAAGCAAATTTTCCTCTAAATGTACTAAATAAACTTCTACCGAAAAATTGGTGTATGTGGGGAAGTGGGGTGGGGGCATGTCACCTTGTCCTTGGGGAATTACCAAGCTATATAGAAATAATGTGATGGTGTACTAGTTTTTTGTACTACTGATGGTGTTAAGTTATGAATTGGTTGCTGTACTGTACCTTAAAGGTCATGGTTGACTGCATATTTTCTCCTCAGTATTTTGTTTTTACATTTCTTATAAAAAACTTAAGTTTTGTCCTTGATACTTTTTGGGGCCTTTTGAGAGTGATTTTTTTTTTGTGCTCCTTACCTTATGAGTACTGTAGACTAATCTCCATGGACAAAGGTCAAGAAGTTTACACAACTGTACTTATAAAGTTTGTGTAAAGTAAATTTATTTGATTTTTGATAAGCTGCAATGTTCTGAAAGCAAGGAGTTAGGGCATGCCCCCACTATTCTGGAAAGTGCCCATTGTAAAGATGAAAAATGCCCCTCAACTACTGTCAAAGGGTTTAAGAACTGTAATGTTTGCATACTCAATATAAACAAAATATTACAAAAGTGCCTTTTCAAAAGTAAAATTCCCCTTAATTAATTACTAACCCAATAGTAGTAAATAGGCAACTTTTGCAGTTCCATGTATGGGGGGAATTTGTTCCCATTGCAAAAGTGCCCCTTTCTAAAAATGATGTGGCCTTTGTACTTTACTATCTCTATACACACAGGGACGGACATGACTTGGAAAGTGCCTTCATTAGGTCCAATACACACACACACTTTTCAAATGCTTCATACACCTATACTGTAAGATAAGGTCAATGTGGTCAGCAACCTCATGGACTGCCATGATTGTTTAAAAATGCATTCTTGGTGGTCAGAATGAAATGAGTTTCATATGCATTCATTCACAACAAGCTTGAAAGTTTATCTTCACACCCTAAACAATAACAAGACCACAAATGCTCTGTTTACCAGCAAATCTTTGTGCAGGGGATTTTTAACTGACAGTCAGTCATTGTTCAAGCTAATTGAAGGATGTGGTTTATGAAGAAATAAACTGAAACTTAAATGGTGTGCTTGTTGCATATAGTGGGAGTAATGCGATTGATTCATACATAGGTTGTGTGAGATTTGATACTTACCATTGATGGATATACTGTATAAAACCTAGATATAAGTGCTGAAAGGAATATTCCCATGTTTTTTCGTAACCTTTCATAACAAAGAGAACATTTTAAAAACATTGAACTACAAAAATTATGTTGATATGTTATTCCTAATGCTGTAGGAGATATTTAACTTTGGGGAGTGACTTTTTTGTATGTTTCCAACCCTGGCTCTAGCTCACTTTTAAAATTTGTTTGGCAGGCTGGAATCAATTTGGGAAAAATTTCAAGAATTTTTTCTCAACACTTAAGAGGTTCCAAAAATGCAAATGTTTCATAGACATTAAAACTTTGTTTACCAATCAAAAGAGCAGTACTGACAGTGGCTGGTCTAATAAGCATCATGTAACTGGTATTAATGGGAGTTTCAGGACAGGACATATCATTTTTGTGGGGTGTAAAACAGGCCACATACCATCTCAGTCAGGGACTCGTTTTCGTTAGATACTATATGTCACTTACAACATAGAGCAATACAGGGTGCTAAATCGCTAATTTAAAATTATTTGACATACTTATGTATAGACCCTTGATAATAAGTTATTTTATTAAAATAGAAATATTTAGTCTCAAGAGCAGTACAATTGATGTACAGTAGTTGTTCGTAAGTATCATGTGACTGGAAGTAATGTAGTGTGAAGGTAGCATATAGCATATAGAGTAATGCTTCAGGACCATATTTGGTCCTGAAGCATTGTCATATACTTTTTACTATTTAAGTTAGGAAGGCAGGGACTATCAGTCAGTCTAAGATGTCACCATTAACATTTACCAGTGTGCTTAATGCCTTTTATTTTCCATTCTTGCTTACAGCAATCTTGTCTTCTAATCATGAAGAGGTAGATCGATGAAAACTTCCTGCCAAGCAGTAGCAATTTACTCCGCCAGATAGTGACTCCTTTCATTTTGGATTGCTATTAATAGCACAGCACAGAGTTGACAACCTCCAACTTCAGAAGTTCACATGGATTCTCGTATAGATCTTTATTCTCATCTTGCTCTACTGAACATTGGATCAGCCTTGCTGAGGCATATTTTCCTCTTTCTGCATGTGTTTACTATGGGGTTTACAGGTGGACATGATTTTACATTATTATTCTAGGGGCTTTCCAAAAATTATTTTAGATTTCTGTGTATAAGTGGACCTACATGTACAGTACAAATGATGATGCTAAATGAAGTTATTTTAATGTAATTTTATGAGAGCAATGTCCAGTGTTATTTTATCAATTTGTTAGTAATAATATACTTCTGGAAACATTAAAATGCTTTTAATGTGGGCAGCCTAAGTGAACTTTTGCTATAAAGTACTTCATTGTCAAAGCCAGCTTTCCTTGAAATTCACATTATTTTCAGTTCAATTTCTGAATGCCATTCATGAATGTTATTTCCATCATGTGTTTAAAGAGTCTGCCCTTTTCAGGTGCTTTCAAAGTTCATTGGAAATGTTTTTGTTGGGTATCACAGCTTTGGGCACAGGCATCTCTACAGTAGCAGGCCCATACAATAGTTTGGCTTTTTCAGAGGGTACTCCATTCTGCCCCTCTTTTACCTTCACCCTGTTCATTTTCACTAAGCACTCTACATTTTGTTCACAAAATATACTTTTGAGAACTATTTTGAGTCATTTCTTGTCAATTTGACAAAATTAAAGAAAAAAATGTAACCCACCATTTCAGGTGTGCATGAAATTTGGTATATGTTAGGAATTATATATTATAAAAACACCCACAAAATTTTGGCCTCATTGCTCAAGTCATTTTTAAGATAAGGACGCCGTTGCCTAATTCTTGGTCACTTTTGTACTAATTTCTTGCCGTTGATGGTCATTTTGAAGTTCCAACTAAACAAATTCCCATTTTACTTTAAATTTGTTTTGTTTACCCACAACGTTCTAAAAATTAGCATTGGACTGTTTTTGAAGGTGGGAATCCAAAAATGGCACTCAAGTGCTCCTAGGGTAAGTCTTCATTCTGAATTATTCAGAAGAAAAAAATGTTTCAAAATGTCTCTATGTTTCATTTCGAAAGTCCTTGCAACAAAAGTATTTAATGTACACAGCTGAAAATTTGTATCTTAAGTGTATTAGTCTTAAGGCAATAAGTGACAATAGTTTTGTTTAATTTTGGAGTGTTTTTAATCTCACAGTCAAATTATTGGCCATTTTTTGTGATTTCTTTCAATTTTAAAATAATGTATATTTTATTTAAAAGAACTTAACTCAACTTATGTTATACCATTAATGCTTACTTCCTGAAATTATGGTATAGTGGAGTAACAGTATTTCAAATATCAAAGCTCTAAGATTGAATGATTTATTTTAATAGCATTTTAAAGGGTTATTTTGTAAAATTTGCATAAATTGTCAGCATGTTCAAGAAATTTCCTTCAATTCTGGCCATTTTTTTTAAATTTTCTTCCATTTTGGAAAATTTCTCTGGCAGTAACATCTTAAAGTATTTGTTGCTAATTAATGGTGAAGACAAATTTACAGAGAATGTTGTAGTACTAATAAGTAACATCTTAAACTATTTGTTGCTGATTAATGGTGAAGACACAAAATAACAGAGAACGTTGCAGTACTAAATTTGCGGTCTGTAGTTTCATGTACAATCTAATCATTGGTTCATTTTGGACCTTATTTTTAAAGCATGTAGAAATTTGTGGGCCTCATATTAATTTTTTGGTGGGACAGGGCCTATATAGCTACACCACTGATTGTTCCTACCCAGGGACATACAATAGCTAAGGTACTTTGGTTGAGGGCGGGGTCAAAATTCCTGACAAATTATATGTATGTGAGCTGTCATGAGTATGATTGCATAGCACAAAGCTTAATGGCGTGGGGTGCTAGGGGTGCCAGAGGAATCCCTGGAAGTTTTGGTATTTGGAGGGTAAATTTCGATCAGAATTGGCATAGAATTAATGTTCTTTTTAGAAAAAGCTATACCAATCTTTCATACAATATAAGTACAACTATGTATTTCCAGTGGCTTAGCTAAAGGGTGACAGGAGTGGACGGGCAATTTCCCTCTAGCCGTAAAATTTTCCAAAACTTAAGAATTTTGCGAATTCTACTTTGCAAAATAGAAACTACAGTATGTTTTTGGTAATCCTGATAAAAGCAATCGAGTCTGAAATTTTTAAAAGTAGGTCTAGAGTTATGAAATTTCTGACTTTTCCTTCAAAACTGATTGAAGTCTTTATTTGCTTTAAACATGACTTTTACTCAAAATTTTCAAAGTATCCCAAATATGCAGTATATATTCAAAATATCCCAAAGTTTCAGCATCGAGGGAGTAGGGGAGGGGTGGGAGGTAGGACTTAAAAGTCTAGCTACGCCACTGCCATTTTCTCAAACTCCCCTCTACCTTCCGTCGGGGCTTGTTTTTGATTTGTCAGGTTTGTCGGATATATAGGAACAATTTATGTGTTAAATAGCATATATTTCAAATTTTATCCCCCATGTTGGAAATACTATACCCCTTCATCGGCATATCTTGGCGCATTGCATGCATTATGAGATAGTTGTTGCTCTCAATAAAATAAATTTTAAGAGGGAGGTTGGACAAAAAAAGTCTAGCTACGCCACTTTCATTTTCTCAAACTCCACAGCCTCCCGTTGGGGATTGGTTTTTTATTTGTCAGGTTTGTCGGATAGGAACATTTTGTGTGTCAAGAACCATATATTTTGGAAAGACTATATATTCCCCTCCCCTTCCTCTCTTCCCCACCGGTATATCTTGGCGCATTGCATGCATTATGAGATTTGTGGCTCTTAATAAAAGAAATTTGATCTTGCCGAAGCTGCAATCCCTATATAACACCCACAATTAAAGAGTAGAGTCCTAAAAAACCTATTTTTGTGCAGGTAACAACAGTTCGGTTTATGTTCTTGTTTTGTAGATATATGAGCCACCAGGCTGATCCAGCAAACACGACAATTAAAAATCCCGCAATTATTGTAGAACAAAACGTCCAAAAATTTGGACTAAAGGGCTCGACATTGCCGCTCAAGACATAAGAATTATTAATTTTACATGTGTCGGCATAGATTTTAGTAATATTTCAGATGAAAAACTGTTTTGATTACTTCATATTTTATTGTCTCGGTGTCACAACGTAATTTATATACACACAAATGTTTTGTGTTGAAAGTTATTTGCCAAGGAAATTTATCCTTGTAATGTATATGGAAGATCTCCCCACATTTCTCAACAGATATCAAAAATTTCCAACGCAGTCACAATTGAGGGGAGTACCTGACATAAGTTGGACTGGAGGGTGTACCCGACACAATTTGGGTTGTGTACCCGACACAATTTGGGTTGTGTACCTGACACAATTTGGATTAGGAAGGGGGGTGGGGTGTACCCGACATAAGTTGGACTGGAGTGTGTACCCAACACAATTTGGATTGGGGGGTATACCTGACACAATTTGGATTGGGTGGTGTACCCTACAGTTTGGATTGGGGATGTACCAGACACAATTTGGATTGGGATTCCCCCGACATACGCCGGATTGGGGTGCCCCTGACATACGCTGGATTGGGGTGCCCCCGACATACGTTGGATTGGGGTGCCCCCAACACGAGTTGGATCGGGGTGCCCGTGACATGAGTTGGATTAGGGGTGCCTCCGACATAAGTTGGATTAGGGTGCCCTGACATAAGTTGGATTGGGGTGCCCCCCCCTCCCCCACATAAGTTGGATTGGGGTATCCCCGACATAAGTTGGGTTGTGGTACCCCGACATAAGTTGGATTGGGGGTGTGACACCCCTAGGTTGTTATGCCCCTTCGCCTACCATTCTTCGCACTGGTATTGCAAAAGGGTTTGTATACACTGTTTTATTTGAAAATACTTTATATATTAATATTGAAAATACTTTTACACTGACTTTCACGTACAGAGTTAGTTTGAAAAAGCAAATTTTTTGAAAGCAATTTGATAAATATACTGTTTGTGCATTTCAAGTGAAGTCTTATAAGCATTATTAATCGACAATGAATTTTCATTCTGATTTCGTCTATCTGGTTTATAAGGTTAAAAATGTAAAGCATATTTTTTATTGGGAGTGTCAGATTGGGAAGCTGTGCTGCTGCAATTGAAGGTGATACTGAAGGTTTGAATGATTAGTTGGTTAAGAGCATATTTGGTAGATTAGGGTATGGCAAAAGGTGGGTTGGGTAGTAGGTGAAACAGGCATGGAATGAAGCATGTTGGAGGATGGCAGGTAAAAGGGGATGGCAATTGAATGTATAGGGTGTGTTGAGGTGATAGTTCGAGGGTTGGGAGGAAAGAATGTCGGGTGGAAGATGGCATAATTATAAGAATTTGGTTCATTAGTACATCCCGTGCTTTAATTTGAGGACACTGGGACTCCCAAATTGATAACAAACTCCATGTCATTCAGCCCACCATTCGATCAAACCCACCATTCACAACTTTCCCGTGTCGACAACGTCCACATTACCCGCCTTAAATCAGGTCACTCACACCCACCTTATTGGCTCCCCACCCCTCCGTAACAATTGCCATTATACCCTCAGTCCATCACGTTCTCCTTGCTAGCCCCTGTGCAACCTTCCTCACCCCCACAACTCAATAGCCGAGCTCTGCCAAAAAAAAAACCCAGATAAAATTATCTTCCTTCATCATGCTTTCCTCTACAGCCATATTTAGTCGTCCTCTCCCACCCACTCTTGTGTCTACTATGTTTTTCACGCATACATTTCTCTCAATCCCAGCTTTCTGGCTTTTAGTTCTCGGTGTTTCTCTCAATCTCCCTGTTTACTCTCCTTCCTACCTCTGGAATGATCTAACCTCTTAGGCACAATTTGACCCTAGCTGTCGTGGTGCCCTCAAACAGGGTCCGATACCATGTGGGATAGCATGAAATGGCCTGTGAAACAGGGTGGGATGGCACTTGGTACAAAGGGGGATGGCATGTGGTACAGGGAGGGGTGGTACAGGGAGGGGTGGTACAGGGAGGGGTGGTACAGGGAGGGATGGCACAGAGAGGGGTGGTACAGGGAGGGATGGCAGGTGGTACAGGGAGGGATGGCAGGTGGTACAGGGAGGGATGGCAGGTGGTACAGGGAGGGATGGCAGGTGGTACAGGGAGGGATGGCAGGTGGTACAGGGAGGGATGGCAGGTGGTACAGGGAGGGATGGCAGATGGTACAGGGAGGGATGGCAGGTGGTACAGGGAGGGATGGCAGGTGGTACCGAGAGGGATGGCATGTGGTGCCGGGAGGGATGGCATGTGGGAGGGCAAATGGCTGTTGCTAAGATGGGCCCTTTTCCGATGTGGGGACCCTTTCATGGACCTTTGCTGTTGCTACATGCAAGATGGAGCCCCTTTTCTGATCACCTATCCCCGATGTAAAAACCCTTTTTTGTTTTTACGGGTGAACATTTTCTGAAAGGGGCCGCCACGTCGGTTTGTGCCCAGGACCCCCACCTCGGTTTGTGCCCAGGACCCCCACATATCTAAATCCGGCCCTGTTATCTATGTTGTTACAAGCAAGTTAGGGAATTTAATTTTTAGACATGCAGTTTTAAAGATTGGTGAACACTGCCTACCTGGAGAAAAAGTTCCATTTCAATGATGAGTTGAAAATTTGGATGGAAACCAACTTAGTCGAACACTTTTTCAACAGCCTTTGAAGTTTCATAGACCTTACAAAATGTGATTCATTAGTCCCACACTTATCAAACAGAAGAATTGAATACAGATTTGTTATCTTCAATTAGCTATGACCATCATCAATTGAGTTAATGGACAGCATATTTTTAAAGGGACTCTATGAGCAGTTTATTCTACATTCTTGAAAAGAAAAATTAATGTACTGTACATTATCTTTTTTTACTGTGGATAATCATATTTACCAAATTATCCTAAATAAAATAAACTAGATTCACCATGATTAAATTTTGAATGAGCACTTTTCTGAACCAACGCAAGGCCGGTTATGACCCACTGCACAGCAATACTGAATGATTTTTACAGAAATGTTAATACTTTTTTACCTTGTCTGATTTACAAAGGCGTGGTAAAAAAAAAAAAAAATCCATGTGTTTATAATTCAATCAAACATAATATAAATTTGCCCTTGTGCATAAGTGAAACTGGATTTTTTTTTTTTTTGAAGGAATTGATCATATGAACGATCCCTTTTCTCCTGTACAAGAAATTTCTTGAAATATCAAGAAAATGAATTAAGGACAGCTCTTACCTATACAGATAGCATACGGAATGTGGCTATTTAAAGTGTGGCCTACTGTAGAGGTAATTATACATACAGAGTCAAATGACCAACTTGTGAGTTTGTTGCATACAGTATGCTGCCCTTCATACAAAAAAAAAACACATCTGGGTCTGATTGGTTACCTGCATACTTCCAAGAACTTAAATCTTGTTTCCGGTTACTCAGAACTTTGCGTTGCTTCCTTGATTGTAAACAAATCCTTTAATACCAAAAAATAGGGGTTCATATTTGTCTAGCTCAAAAGCTTTAAAATATTGGTAATACCTGAAAAGTTGACAAGGAAAAAATTAAACGGAGAGCTAAGCAACTGATCATTTGCATACTTTTTCAAATATTTTCAACTGAAACTATTAAAGCAACGGTCAACTGCCACTAATTTTGATATGATTGTTTGCATTCTTTTTATGCAATGTTTCCAGATATAGTTCTCACTTCAAATTTCTTCTTCAAGGAGTGCTGTCCAGAGATTTACTGATAACATCTGCAAATTTTGTGATAGACATAAAAGTTTCTTCATTGTACATGGCATTTACTAATACAATTCGACCACTAATAGACAAATAGAAGGCATAATGTCCAGGCTATGTGACAGTATAAATGCTGTGCTGTCTTCCACGTCGGGTACCATTTATGTTGCAATGGAGGAAATTGGTGAAAGCATCTGCTCAACGGATGGGCGTATTGATTCCACAGCTTTGTCTGTAAAAATTCAAAGAAAAACAGAAATTTCTTACTTTTTCTACCACTACAATACTGAACAAAAGGAAAAACTGCATGATTTGAAACGATTATGACTTCGTGTTATCTAAGATAATGCAAATTGACTACTGTGGTTTTTTAAGAAAGGTTATTTAGCAAGCATGTGCACAGCAAGTAGCTAAAACAAATGGAAAAATAAAGTAATACATTTCAGGAATGTTTTGCAGAACTGGTTTTACTGTATCCTATGACAGGTACCAAAATATTGTGTATGATGACCTAAAGGATGTCACAAAATATGAACATATCAGAAGTAGGTAATAGAATAAAGACAAAATGGCCACTCAAACTTAAAAAGAGGCAAAATAATTTATGGACACAATATTTAGAATTCCATTCAAATTGTTTGATTGGTTGAAAATTCAAACACTTACTGCACAATTTGTTGGCTCTTATTTTCAGGTATATATTAATTAAAAACTCGGTGAAGGTCAACACATGTAATAGCCCAGTTGGTTAGTGAGATGGGTTTGGTTCTTTTCAAACCAATGACGTGAGTTCGAGCCCGGTAGAATAATTTATTTCAATTTGTGTTTTTATCTTTCACAGTAATTTACATCTAGTGACTACTACTGTAGTATTATCTTACTAATATTTCACTTTCACTTTTTCTTTCTGACAAACACGTTGGAAAAAAAAAAACTTTATCGTAAAGTTATGCACTGCATGAAACTTCACACACACACACAACATGCCGCTACCTTGTCTACAAACATACGGCACATGGATCTTGTGTGGCACACAACTGGAAGTGACGTAAATGTTCTCATCACATAATTCTATTGAGACGAGCCTTCGTCTTTAAAATGTTCTTTAATAAACAGATACACTACTGTACACAAATTAGCTTGATTAAAAAAAAAGATGTTTTAGTTTACAAATCAATCCCTTCCTGGTTACTTCTTAATATCAATTCAATTTCAAGAAAATGTATTTACATGTAAACCAACTTTTGCATGAGTACGTACATAAAATATGTTTTAAAAAGAATTGAGATTTACAAAAAAATATCAGATATACATTACAAACCCCAGTGAATGGGATTTTACAAATAAAAATAGATAATCTGTGAAGAAATTTAAAATACAGGACTACCTGTACTGTATATTCAAAAGCATGAAATATCTTGATTCTCCTGTTCTCAAAAATTGTGACATCAAAAGCAATGTCAGGCAACACAAAAGACTACAGTAGCTTCAACAGTAATTAATACACTCAGCCATTGATATACATGTAGATGTTAATTGTGTCCATACTTACTGTAGATATAACAGGATCCAGCTTCTGTTGTGTGGGTTCACACTCTTCAAGGTTAAGAAGATGGTTGTCTATCAGTTGCTATCGAAAGTCCAACATGAGCAAAATTGTTGCAATTTCTACTGTGATCCATGGCTGGAAACAAAACATTGACGAGGTTATACATTAAAGTATGATATGTGCTGGAAGTAAAATTGATGTAGGGTGTTAAATGGTTATGAGGGGATCAGAAACTGAAAAAGAGCCAATTTCATATTTGAAACGCATTTGCCTAGCTTCTATACGAAATCAAGAAAAATAATTCCTTGATATCATCGTGAGGACTGCAGATTACCCAATGTCTACATCTGGAACTCGCAACAACAATGTCTTTAATACTAGTAGCTGTTAATACTACACTGCAAATTTTAAGGACAATTTATATTTCAAATCTTCTGGTATATTAAAAGCTAGATAATATGCTAACATGGACAGACAATAAAAGTCATCATTTCTGATTTGTCATACCCAAATGCTGACAACCAATCAATAACTGCTGCTGACATTACTAGCACACTGTACATACACAAACTGTACATACACAAAATGCGTACAGTATACATGTCTATACAAGTATTTTTACGAATTATACTGAGAAGAGATTTCCTCTTTAACTTTAAGCTATGGTACTAGTCTACACTACTGTTTAATTTTAATAGCCATTTTAATAATTGTAAACAGTTTAGAGCACAACTCTAAGAGATGGAGCCATAAAACTAATTTTCAATCTAGACATACAGAATTTATCACGCATAGCCCCATGCAGCCTAAGTTTATTCTTGAAAATTATGATGCTCCAGATCATGCAGGAATACCTGTACAGTGAACATACAGTGCAGGAGACAATACTGTGCCATATTCAAACTGCCCGATGGTACAGGAACATGGCTGCTAGAAAGTGCCTGCTCAGATTACACGAATGAGTACTATACGCGAGCCATGTAGTATTGCAGGTGCTGCATGACACCGGAAAATGTTTATCTCACTAGCGTGGCTTGGGAGTCTAAGATTATACATAAAAAAGGTCTTAAAATTCAAAAAGCTGTTTTAAAGTAGGAGTGCCTTACATTAAAACTGATGATATTATTATGTTGAAGTCCAAGTAATACTTTGTTTATTGTTTAAAAAAAATAAAAGGAGTATCATTGAATACAATTGTTTTGATAATGTCCCCGCTGTGCAGCAAACTTATGAGGTGGAAATATCAATTTCAATGATATCGGACAAAAATTGTGTCATTATTCCAGGGTTATGAATAGAAAATTAAGCATCAGAATCATCAACCATGACTTTACAGCACACTTCCGAAGTTCTGAGGTGGCTAGTCTGCATTCCGTGCACTAAGACACGAACATCTTCGGTGTGAAACTACTTCTTTCTTTGACGTGTGGCAGCGGGAAAAGTAGATGGATCTTATTTGGCGAACGGCATGGCAATAAAATATCTACCTTGGCATAAAAAAACTATCGCGTGATTTGCGGCATTGGCAAACAGGACACACTCGTTATTTACCTAAAATACCAATAAATCTTATAGAATATACTAGGCCTATAAAACTAAATAACTTTGAAACAATCACACTTAAAGACACTTTAACTCATAGATTACCTTAGACAAACCATGCAATGACAGCCATTATGATAGAGGTGAAGTAGGAGGGTGCAATGCTTAAATATTTTTCTTTGCTACACCCCTATATATAGTTATGTGTATTCCTGTATCATTGACTTTATATAAATTACAAATAGAATACTATCAACAACTAATGCACTAATGCATTCATTAGTATTATTTTAAAAGTAAAAGCAAATTTTGTCACAAAACCCTTGGCAGTGCACTGACTGAGTGCAGCACACTTATAAGGTCAAATGTGAAATTCACCTGAGAATTCAGCTTAATTTGACATTCGACCTAGGAACTTCGCTGTCTCTTACAGTGAGATTCAAAGTGAACCTGTATTGTATAATTGCAAGCCTATCCATTTCAAGTATTCGGTCATCCTTACACTTTGAACATTCAGGACTCTTTGTCAGTGAGCAACACGTACATGAGCCTACGTACGCACAATAAATTTTACTTCAAAATGATCTATTCTACGATATTTCATCCAAATTTGCAAGAATTTCCTGCAAAAACACCCAAGCGAACTTAGAGCTTTAGGCCTGTAAATGTGACTGATAATTTTCACACTGGTATGGTAAACTGATTTGTTTTCACCAGGTTGTTCAGATTTACGCACGTTTCATGTCGTCATCCCGGATACTGGAATATTTACTCTACGTTTTATACCCACATAGGCCTACAGTCATAGGCCAAGAACTAGCTGTATCAAATATTTCAGTAGTACTATTACACTAACCTAAAAGACTTTTGCACTTGCATAACTCGGTGGGCCCGAGTAGTGTAAAGTTAGGCCTAACGTTAGTGTAATTTGCCTAGGCCTATACTTTAAAACATATATAAATAATAAAAACAATGAATATAACAGTTGTACTTCATGATCTAACGTTAGGCTAGCTTAGTTTTTAATATCATATAGCTCTAGGCTACATATAATTATAAAAACTAATTCAAAGTGAAGAATTTATATATATATTTTTTTTCTTCTCGCTGATTAGGTACTAACACTGCAGTAATTAACAACAACGTAAAATTGTGTTACTAACCTCGACTTCATCGTCTAATTTTCCCGTGAATTTCATTAAATGGAAATCGAATCAGGTTTTGCTATACCTCCTGTACATATTCAGATTTTTTTTTTACAGAGTTGATTGCTTCACTGTATCTCCCGTTTGGCCGTGTGAGAGTAATATTAATTTTGGATTTGGTAAATCATGCGTAGGCCTACGTACGTCCGTATGCGTTATGGTTTATACGCGTGACGTACATGCACAGTAAAGAATGTGAGGGCGCTGCGAGTAGAAATGTACCAAATGTCGTGGATGTAAGGGCGCAATATTGGCATGTTCATGTCGGATGTTACCCTTCCCTCTTGAGCCAGCCGTTCGCCCATTGGTCCGAAGGCCCATTAGTCCAAAGGTTCTATAGTCCGAAATAAAGTCCCACTAGTCCAAAGGTTCAATAGTCCGAAAGAAAATGCCCACTAGTCCGAAGGTCCGACGGTCCAAAGGTTCACTAGTCCGACTTATATTCACTAGTCCGAAAGTTAGGGTAGGACTAAGGTATACCTTCAGACTATTGAACCTTCTGACTATCAAGCTTTCAGCCTGAGACTACTGGGGTTCCGGACTAAGTCTAGTGAACTTCGGACCGTCGTGAACCTTCCATCGGACCTTCGGACTAGTGAGCCTTTTCTTTCGGACTATTGGGCCTTCGGACCAGTGGGCTGGCACTTTGAGCCACTTTTATCATTTAACAAATGGCTGCTTTTATTACGTACGCCACTGCATGCATGGGCGCGGGTTTTCTCACCGAAAGTTGGGTGGGAGGTTTTCATAAAATCACACTAAAATACAAACAAAATTACCCGGAACAAAAGATATACAGATAGGAAAATGTGGGACCTCCTCCCCCGCCTATGACCGCATGCATCACATATTATAATCAAAACAGATATGATAAACATAATAAAACCAAAGCCGTCTTCTGACTGAACTCCTTTCTTTTCTTTTTTTATTTACATTGTGGGATTCCATCTTCTGTCGAATATTCTTTCAACAGCAAAATGGAATATTTCCCGTGGAGACCAATAAATGCACACTCACAATGTAATCAAGGCGCCATTATGAAAATCGGAGCCGAATCGATTAAAAAAAGGTCAATGCTCGTGAGGTCACCCGTGACGCTCGGTTCACCGATTTTCTTGATTCAAAGCAAAACAAAGTTCACTGTGAGATGACCTACTTATTATTCAAAATGGTTGGATGAATGATTATTCAACTTGTTTTCATAATTCATGACGTAATACTAAAGAGGGTCCGATATCCTCTGTTTGTTTCATAATTTTAAATTTTAAATAGGCCTAAGATCGCTATTCGGAAATCAGAATAAGCTACAGGGTTACAAAAAAGTTGGGGTCAGAATAAATTTACGCATTCAGCGTAAAGGTTTGTATGAAAGTAAGTACCGGGTAGCTACAGGGTTACTACCACTGCCACACAGGAAGCTCGTCAGTGACGCATAAGTCCAAGGATGGGTGGGGGAAGGGGGGGAGGGGGAGAGATCAGTCATTTTAAGGCAAACTTGTAGGGCCTATAGTCTTTTTAAACTCGGGGCGAAATTCAATGAGGCAACTCCCCATTGGTCCCCCATGGCTCTCAAGGTGATATACCACTGGCAGCAGACCTAAATAAAATGACTGCAGGTTCAGTGACGTAACTTCAAGTTTAGTAAAGTGTTCAAAGTTAATGGTTGAATTTTGAGAATAGCACTTATTTTCTAAATATGGCTGATTAAAGTTTGATTGGGCGGACAAATACAAATCTTTATGTCATTTTTTGAATTTCATTCTAAATTTCAGTTACTTAGAAATAGTTCACTTCTGCTAGGATCCGATTGAGGTACGTGTGGTAAAGACTTCAATAATTTTTGATCAGATTGATTCCCCTTTCAAAAAATCACAATAGACAATAATTTGAAAATATAGAAACAGGACACATACAAGGCTGCCCAGTCGTAAATAACAAATTAGTTAACAAATCTGCATCATGATGTGTCTAGAAAGATGTAAGATGTCTAATTTCTCAAAGATTTTGGTGATTTTAACCTTTTCAAAATTGTAATCCATTGTAAAATCAGTTATCTTTAACACGCCCTACATACCCATAGACCTTTAAAGCCGGGCACCGGTCGTCACGGACTAAGATGTCCGGCAATTGTATATAATAACTCCGTGATAACCAAGTTGGGGAAAGTTTTTTGAGCTGATAGAAGGAACAATGGACAGCTAGAATATATGCATCATTTTTTCGAAGCGTTTGGAAGCTTCGAGAGAAAGAATTTTATTATTTGATTTGAATAAGGTCAAGTTCTTCTGAAAATCGGTCACAAACGCATTTCTTTAAGGGTTGGAAAATGATCAAACAATTGAGTGCTTAAGTGGGGTTTGCCCAACTTGTGTGTGTGTGGTGGGGAGAGAGGGAGGGTGAAATCGCGCTAATAAAAAAAAACACTATACAAAAGATATAAATATGAATAAAAAGTGTGTGTGTGTGTGGGGGGGGGTAATAAAATCGCGCTAAAAAATCACTATAAAAAGATAAATATGGAGAGAAAAGTGTGTGTTGGGGGTGGGTAATAAAATCGCGCTAAAAATATTACTATAAAAAGATATAAATATGGAGAAAAAGTGTGTGTGTAGGGGAATAATATAATCGCGAAAACAAATCATTATACAAGAGAAAGAAATATGGAGAGAAAAGTGTGTGTGTGTAGGGGAGGGGGATCCCTTGCACCCCAGCCTATTATTGAGTGTCATGAACGTACTTTTTTATCTCATTTTTGTTGCCGCCATTTTTCGGCGTGTTCAACCTGAATGTGCGACTCCATTAAAGGAAATTAATATTTATTTTTAATGTATAGATGTGGCGTGTTTAGGGGGGCTATTAATATAACGATCTACATCAAATAAACTGCATCAAATGTGCAGAAAACAGAAGATGACATTTTTTAAATCTACTGAGTTATCGTTAATTTTGGATCAAAACTCTTCCATTTTGGACCAATAATTTTGGCACCAAATTCTTGATTTTTGTCCTAATAATTTTCACTTTTGGACAAAAAAACTTTAGGTTTTTATCAAAAATCTTTAATTTTGGGTCAAAACCAAGTTTGGACCACAATTTACAACATTGAATTAAAAACTTTGAATGGGAGGTGAATTTCTCAGGGCCATGCGCGCACGGTCCGCACCTCACAATAATTTTCAAAGCCATCTGGCAATACAATTTGAAAATAGGCCGTTACTTTTTCGCCCGCGCTAAGAAAATTTCTTCAACTTCTGCGAATTTTTCAATGAATTTTAGGGAAAATCTTGGACCAAAACTTTCCAGTTGGACTACAATCTACAACATACGGTGAAGTTCTTATAATATCAGGGCAATGCGCGCATGGTCCCCACCCCACAATAATATTCAAAGAAATGCAATTTTAAAATAGGATTGAACGAAACCCCTTCTGTTGAGAAAGTGCCATTTTCAAATCTAAAAATATAATAGGCACCCCAGAATTTCAAGATTTTTTTCCCTTTCCATACAAAAAACGAAACCCCCTTTCAAACTGTTCAAAATTCTGAACACCCTTTTGTTGAGAAAGTGCTTAATTGCAAGTACATTTTTTTCAATTCCATTGTCATTTTACAATGATACGATTTCGGTTTCATAACTACGTGTTTCGGTACTAGAACAGTAAATACAATTTTACTCCCGATATATTGCCCGATATATCGTCCCTCTTTTCGCTTACTGACGAATGTCTTATTTAGGTGAAACAAAAACTGGCGCGAAAAACTGAATTATTATTTCCGCATACTGACGAATGTCTTTGAAGCTTCATGAAATAAAATTTTGCTTAAAATATCTTTATTGTTAGTACAATTGCCAAAAGATTAGCATTTTCTCTTTCTAATGATATATAAAGCTATATAATACGTTTATCAACTTTTATTTCATCAAGCTTTAAAATTTTCCGAAGTTTGTCAGTATGCGGAATTAATCATTTCAATTTTGACATTCGTCACTACACAAATGACGTTCGTCACTACTCGAAAACAGAGACGATATTATCCTTCACGCTAAAGTTTAATCCACTTCGTGCCCAGTCAGTCAAGTTGGATCAGGGAGTTTCATTTTGTTTCTATGTATCAGTGAGTTATTCGAATAATAACTCCCTGAACTTGCATTCACAAAGAATGTAATATTTTGACGCATTCAAGTACGTCAGTCCAGGATGTTGGTAGTTCTTGTACAGCGAAAAATCATAGTCTACTGTACTTCCGCATCATCTACAATAGGAGGGAGGGGGTTCTTTATTTCAAGCTCACTGACTAGAAATAATCTTTAATCTGCCACATTTTGCTCACCTTTTTCATAATGGTAATGCCCAACAAAAATTGTAATTAGGACTTTGAATGGATTTGTTTCTATGTTTGTAACGTTTTTCCTACCTCCCGATTCCTACTTCGTAAAATTAATCACGCAGTATTAAGTTTTAATTTTTTTAAATATATTAAAATCATTAGTTGGATTTATGAACGTTTGTAGTTATTCTAAGAATTTCAAGAGATATTATCAAAGATGGCGGATTTTGAACATTTAGATAACAATTCTAGTCCTGTCGGCATTGAGGGCCACAACAGAAAAGATAAACTCTAAACAATCCCAAAACTATAACCGCAACCCTATGTTTACCACAGGTTTACCCTAACTCCCGGTGCAGATAAGCAGAAATAATCGTTTTGACTCGAGGGCTATAATTAGTGTTTATTTTCATTCGAAGTGAAATGAAACCCTCTGTTTCCTCCTGTATTCGAGTCGCATCTCTTGAGCCGTAACCCATCAGGTATGTTTTGGTAAGCTTGTAAAATTCACGAATGATTAAATAAGTAGTACTCACATTACCTCGCCGTGAAGGTGAAGTTGGATTATATGTAGATTGCACTTTTTGGAAGAAGCAATGAACGAAGCTGGATCACTAGAGCGGAAGTTTTTACTCAACGGGCCTTCCTTGTTTACAAGGAAATTGACATCTCCGTGCAAGGACAGAGACGCAAAGTGTAGCAAGAGAGTCAGTGTTGGTTGATCAGGAATATTGCCGGGTATATCGTTCCAACCCCCTGATCGTTCCAAGCACAAAAAGCCGAACTGCCGAATCAGTTTAAAATAAAGGCAAAAAAATCCAACTCTATTCCAAATATTTTAAAGGGGAGTCAGGAATTTCTGGGAGGGGTAAAATGGGGTAAACTTCTACATCATCAAAATTTTCAGGTCTGAATGTCATTCGAAAATTAATTCAAAATTTGAGAAAATTAATCTTTCTTTTTATTCCCCACCAAAAGCCAAAATTAGGCGAAATAAGGTATTTTACAGCCAAACAAGTCTCCAATAATGAATAAGCCAACAAGCAAATAAAAAGCTAAATGATCAAATCCATTATCAAAAAAAGCTAAATCATGAATACTTTTAATGGCCAAAAGATCTCAATAAAGTCACAAAATAATCCAAATTTTCAGATCAGCCAAATTACTTTTTTACGGCCAAAAATATCTCAATTTTTTTTTTTCTCTTCTTTGAGATTTGGCTTCTAAAAGGCAATATACCACCCTTGCAAGGCACGTAGCTCCCTGGTATGAGTGCCTGAGCAGCATATTGTCTGTAAGGAAGGGGTGGGGAAATCGCTCTGCGGAGCTACCACACTTAACGGCGGCTCAAGGTTGACACTTGAGTAACAACAACCATAAGTTAATTACCATCTAACAAATCTTACTAGTTGTTTATTTTTGGTTATTTAGTAAAACCCTCGCATCCTCAGTAATGGAAACCTAAAAAATAACTGGCTAAATTCTTTAAACATTCATTGCCTGCAAAAAAAAAACGTTTCCTCTATATCCGAAAAAAGGGAAGCTACTCTGAAAACCATGTCTGCATGTTAGAATTAAAACATCCGTTTGTTTGCCCAACTCTATCAAATTCATTAATATAACTTATGGTCACGGTATGACTATTAAATAACGATCAATATAATTTTGTGAAAGATATATTATTCACCTCAAATTTCATATTTAATTTCATCTGTTCATGATCAAAATTGAATAACTGATTTTAAGTTGATTTTGCTGCTAAAAAAACCGACTGTATCATTTAATTTTTAAGGCAGTTGGGAGTCATCAAAAAGTGTCTCACATTTTAGGTCGTACCAAAGAACTTTTTGAAGAGAATAAATTCTAAAGGAATTTATCTTGCCATGGGGAAATAAGTGCATTTGCCCAAAAAAAAATTCAGCTAGGCCTAATCATTGTTTTTGTAGTAAAGAATTCATATAAGCTTGAGATATATGTAAATTGACATTTTTTTTTGTGGATAAAAACTTATTTTAGCAGTGCAATTTTCATGCTTGTAACTGGAAATTTATGAAAGGGGACTATGCCCTTGAACCACACTGGGACCTTAAAAGGGACCACTACATGACCATACTCCGTACACACGTGAGCTATACGTAGGCAGCGCTTTCTTTGACTACTGTGCAACCGCCCTTCCCCAAGACCAAAACTCTGGTAAAGCCATTACTCAAAATTAATTGTTTATTCACAGGATCATTGTGATTTTTCCATCGTAAAAGATTTTCGTGTCGGGCAAAATGTCACCGCCCCCTGAGTAAGATGGCCCCGTATGGCCATGCATGCAAGTTTAGCATAATGTATTCAGTATCGAACATTGTAAGTTTTAAATGAAAATGACATGTGTCAAGACTTATAACCTCTCCTGTCATTTGTCAGTCTGTTTACTTCAACCAAGGATCTGCTTCGAACTTCTTAGTACCAAATTGTCTGCTCAAATAAATTTGACCAACTTCCGGCTGCAAGTATACATGCCAGTCAACTGTGAAACGAAATCATTCTGTTTATTTATTCAGTATCTTCCACTCTTTTGAGTAAATAACATTAATCTGATTGACTGGTGCCACTCTTCAGAACGTACTGATGTCATTTAACAAGTTACCATAGGCCATGCATGTGCTCTAACTGATCAGCAATTAGGGTCGGCTTGACAAGGGCCAAATAATACCCGGGAAGAGGGACATATCCCCAGGGTCGTTGCTCTCCTCCACAAATTGTACTTGTGTGTGCGTGTGGAGGATGGGGGGGGCGGCGGTATTGGGGTCATATATTTCCTCTCAAAGCAGGGGAACAGTGCTTTTCAAAACCTTACGTATTTTTGTTACAGTCATTTGGAACGTGGGAGAAGTCTCCCTGTCCCTCGGGAATTACGGCTCTGCATATCTCTACTTTTGGGCATGTCGGGTGGGAATTTGAAAACAAGCCTTCATAATAAAGTACATTTTATAGTAAATTCTACATGGAATTATATCGTGTACTCATAATTTAAGTGTATTTCTAAAACATTCTAGCTAAAACTTTTAAGTGTGTGCCAGTCATATGCTCTCGAAAGAGCACCAAGTAAACTGAACGAAACTATGCTAAAGAATTTATGACACCCAGAGCCCAAATGACCTACTTTGCTAAAAAGTTATTATCAAAGCAAGATTCAGGCATTGTTTAGAGATTATTAGTTTTTAAATATGTAAATTTGTGCTTTAATCAATTGAGTTGTTTTCCTTTCCAGAATGCAAATATGTGGTGACAGAGCCTGCATGAGTGGGGCACGAAACACGCCCCCATTAACATATGATATTTGATACAAACCAATTTCATTTTGAGCAATTTTACATGGAGCAAAACGATCGCAAGAAACGGATAAACACCAAAACCTCATAAATTGAAAAACTTACCGAAAAAAGTTGTAAATATCGAAGATTTTAAATTTAACTTGACTTTTTCTGCTATTGTCACAAAATTATTGTCAGATAACAGATATTATTCAAAATTATATAACAACGCAAGCAGAATAAAAGCAGTTTTATGAAATTTTATTTTTCAGAAAATAAGGATTATGTCTTTGGTGAAAAATGATGCCTGATAATTCTATGATAATATTATATTTCTGACATATTTCCCAAGATAAAAAATAGAATACCTCGCATGCCGTCTTTTTCCAACAGTACAAAATCCTTGCCTTAAACTTTAAAGCGTTGAAATGGTTAACTACCATAAAGATTCTTATTTGCCAAAAATAAACAGATTTTTTAATCTCTCTCAAGTCCAATTGATGTCACTTAGCATATAACAAACAAGAAATCATCAAGCTGATATTGATACATCCGAAACCTAAAGGGTTCCAGTTTCACATCAAGTGGCATCAAATACGGGCTAAGACCTTTCCCTGTTGCCCTATATATGCCGGTAGAACCTTACGGGTGAACGCCCTCGGCAGCTCAAACACCATGCAAGAATGAGCAATTAGTTATCCTAAAATTGGCTCGACTGACAAGTGTAAGACAATAGTCTAATTTCTCAAAATATTCTGGAGGTAAACGTATTGTAGAAGATGCAGGAGGATCGAGACATATGTTTGGCGTTTTATGGTCTCTTATCATTGAAGGACCCATAAATTGAAGTAACCATCTTTCCAAAACAGCTTTCGTTCCTGGCAGTAATTATTTTTTTCTTAAGTTTCTTTGATGAATTTTGGTGCCTATTTTACTTAAGAAGGAGCAAACCATTTTGATTGAGTTTCTAAATCTCGAGTCAGAGAAAGATGGAGAATGTGTTTGGGCTGTAGTCTACCTTTGACGAGACATGAGCCACGAGATAAGAGACATTGCTCAAATAAGTTGTGATTAAAGTTTAAAGTAGAGATGACGCCATTCTAATTTCGACTAATAATTTTCATTTACGCGTTAAAACAGACTTCTTTGTTAGAAACATTGCCAGAAACTTACAAGACAATTTGGAAGTTGGGACTTTATAATACCACAGACGGTTTGCTTCAGAACTGCAGAACGGGAAATTTAGAACGTCGTTTGTGGAATTACTCGGTATTTTTCCCGTGAATGCAGGTTTTGTTTTTCAATTTCAGCAAATTCACCAGGATTTTGCAATGATTATTCCAGGATTGAATATTCATTGAATTCATTGCAATCAAGTTTTACAGAATATATCTTTTGCAAGATAACTTTAAAAAGAAACTGCTTCGATGTGATGATTCAGATTCTTATCAGGTTGTAATTAAGTTAACCAGCTGTTTACTGTGTGTGGAACATTCTTCAGTAGACGCCAGCCAACTCTTGATAAATTATCCAAAGTGTAATTAGTCAGATTGCTGAACTTCCGCTTCTTCCTTGTCCAGTTGTCTGTTCTCATTCTTCGGTGCTCCCATTTTCAAATGTCCTCATCGAAAAGCAAATGCATTCCTTTGGATTCCTTTAGCTGTTTACACTTTTCTACCATTCCAATAAAAGGAATGGGTTTCGGTTTTGAATAAAGTTTTCTGTAATAAAGGAAATTGCGGGAAAATTGTTAAACTTGTCTGAAATTTTTCCTTCAATTAAAACTTTTCCAAGTGGCAGTATATTTCCTCTGGAACTAGCGATGTAATATGATTTTTCTCGCAATCATCAACGTAATCCTAATCAACGAGCTGAACTCTATATCTTTACAACCATGGCTGGGATGAGGAAGAGGAAATAGAATCAATCAATTTATTTACAAATAAAAAATAATATCCAAGACTTTCGAAGCTGCTTAATTATTTAGTTACTTGTTGTTCTGCTTTCTTAACAATTTTTAAGATCGATTGTACATTTTTGTCATCCAAGTAAAACGTTTGCACTCTGTGTTTAACATTTCAAAATTCAAAAATTTGAATAAAATTATCTTAAATGCAAGACAAAGTGACCTAAGATTAAGAACAGTTTACACTGAAATAATTTTGAATATGGAGAAATAGTCTTCCAGAGACTGATAGAGGAACAGAAGAAGAACGTAAAAAAGGTTATTTGAAGTAATTCTTCATCTTTTCAGTTTTCTTTCTAAATTCACAATGTCTTCATCCTCATTGGCGCAATGTTTTCATTATGCTATGGATACTTTGAACTCGGATTCAGCAGAACCACTTAAATATGAATCGAACTTCGAATATTGTAGCGGATCACGTATGCCCTATCCATCTCATGCTGAGATGATGGACATGGACGAGGTGGTTTTGGCTGCTTGGAAAGCCCCGGAACACCTTCATCAAGCTCAGCTCATGATAGCTCATCGGAAGAAAATCATTCTCCGGTCTCTCTCGGCTTCGAAAGCGGTTTATCACCCTCGTGTCGCCGGCGGAAAAATAGCAAATCAAAAGCCAGTAGTTTGAAACGGACAGTCAAAGCTCGTCCCCCTATCAAGCCAAATCAGAGAAACGCCGCGAACGCAAGGGAAAGATGCCGAATGAGGGTTTTAAGTAAAGCTTTCACACGCTTGAAAACAAGTCTTCCGTGGGTCCCGTCCGACACGAAACTTTCGAAATTGGACACGCTGAGACTCGCTGCAAGTTACATCGCGCATCTGCAGAGAATCCTCGACAACGACGCCGACGAGGACGGTGAATTTGTCCATCCTTTGAAATTGGTAAGAATGTTTTCATTAGATTATATTTTTCTCTTCGAATTCTTTTCTTCTTTCTCGACAATGATTTTGTTCAATTATTGATTTTGTACAATTATTGATTTTGTTCAATTTCTCGACAATGATTTTGTTCAATTATTTTTCGTTTTTTGTTTTATATGTTTGGGCACAACAAAATTAAATTTTGGAAAATGATTCTTGGAAAGAACAATTTTGATGAACTTTAGAACAAAATAAGTTTTTGTATTAAAGAAATAAATAAGAAATTTGATGATTTTAATTTTCATGGCTAAGGTGACGTTAATGTCACTTATTTTAGAATTTACTCTGTTTCATTACACTTTTATGAAAGATGTGAAAACGTTTTGCAAAGTGTAAAATGTTTAAAATATTTTCCATGCTATTTCTGAACTACAGCAGGGTAAAACATTCTTCATTACAAAAAGAAACATCAATCAACCTGAAATTTACTAAAATTTTTAAATATTTCACCCATTTGTTTTCCGTTTTATTTCTGTGGAATCTGTTCTCCGATTATTTGAAATATATAATATTCATCACGTAGCATAGGCATTTGGCCCATGCGTGTACAACATAACAGGCAATGTATAATTTTAGTAGCAATGCACAGTAATTGAGAGAAATATTAAAAACAAAACAAATTAAATAATAATGAACATACAATTATATATTTCAATAAAAGAAGATATAATTTGATGAATAATCATTTATGCGCACATTCTATTAATTCTTGCAGCTTTGACAGTAATTTAAAGAAACTTTTTTTTCATTTCCAAAAGGGGTACTTTTGTTATTCTTCGGAAAAGTCAGGAGGACAGCACATTATTAGCAAACATAGGTGTAGGAGCCGGGGACACATTGGGATGTGCCCTGGTTCCAACACCAATGTTTGCTAATAATTGTTCTATATTTTAATAATGAATGTAAACATGCTAGAATTACACAACTGCATGTATATTGAAAAGGATGCTCATTTTTGACCCGACCATGTTTTGCCCCAACAATGTTTTGCCCCAACCATCTTTTGCCCCGACCATGTTTTGCCCCGACCATGTTTTGTCCCGACCATGTTTGCCCCGACCATGTTTTGCCCGACCATGTTTTACCCCGACCATGTTTTACCCCGACCATGTTTTGCCCCGACCATGTTTTGCCCCGACCATGTTTTGTCCCTACCATGTTTGCCCCGACCATGTTTTGTCCCGACCATGTTTGCCCCGACCATGTTTTGCCCGACCATGTTTTGCCCCGACAATGTTTTGCCCCGACCATGTTTTGTCCCGACCATGTTTGCCCCGACCATGTTTTGCCCGACCATGTTTTACCCCGACCATGTTTTGCCCGACCATTTTTTGCCCGACCATGTTTTGCCCCGACCATGTTTTGCCCCGACCATGTTTTGCCCCGACCATCTTTTGCCCGACCATGTTTTGCCCATTCAACTGAAATCGCTTTACAACTGCATATGCATACCTAATAATAATCTCAATACAAGAAAGATATATACGAAGTCGACTTTGTCGAAGAATAATTTTGTTTAGATTTCAAATTTGATTGAATTATAAGAATATATGATATTAACAGTATTTGACGTATATAAATAGATAGCGTTATTCAAATTATTACATAAGCTTACCCACATTTCTCTAAATTGATAGACATTTAGTTGCTAAAAATACAGAACATGTCAATTAAGGATTTAAAGAAAAATCTTGTTAGAAATGTGCTTTTCATCTATGATATAGCTACTATTAATCATATAAGGTTGACCTTCCCAAAAATTTAAACCACTTGTCTTGCATTTTAAACATCAATCAACATCTTACTGTGCAGCTGTGTAAATACATCATTTCAGCAGCTCAGTTATTAAAAGTTCGAAAAGAAATTAAAGAATTACGTAAACAGGTAAAAGATACATTTTTTTTTCTTTAAAAACTGATCAAATTTTGAGCTGCAATAGCTTTAAATGATTAGTTCAGTAGTCAAACATCTTATTGGAAAGAGGACTCATAAAGAAAAAGAAAGGAATGGTAAAGAAACGCCTTCATTATTTTATTGCGAAAAGTTCAACGTTCTGTTTCGTCTTATTTGTGTAGAAACGACTGGCGTGAAAAGCTAACTGCAGAAGTTTGACGCCGTCGTCATCACTGTCTATTAGTCTAGTGGTGAAGCATGTCTATCTTATATGAAAGAGGACTTCAAAAGAACAAATTAATGAAGAAAACATTCAAAAATCTTACTCCGTTAAGGAGATAAGTTAAAAGTTTGTTATCATTTGTGTAAAAAACAACTGAAATCAGACTAGTTGTGATGTTATAGCCTCAGATTCCTCAGTCTTTACGTATTCTATCTTATGTTGTCCTGTGATTTTGTGGCTTAAAAGCTATGGGATATGTCAGGAAAGTAGTAAAATTGAATCCAGGAAGGATATTTATGATATACCACCTGAAGAAAGTCTGAAAGGAAAGTAAGAGGAAAAATTATAAAAATAGTGACAAAATTAAAGATATTTTCTTTAAAATACATTAACAAGTAGTAAGAATGCGAGGACGAAGACGCCAACTTTCCATAGTAGACGTACTCACCAGTGATGAGACAGAGCTTTAAACTTTAATATCTCTTTCACAAAATAAGATTTTTATAACCTTTTTTCACCACTTTGTTTTTTTTGAAGTCCTATTTCGTATAAGATGGACATGCTTGACCACTGAACTAATACTTTAAATGTTAATATATTTTCAAAGAAAATTAGTTTAATTTTTCTACCCTCTTCCATGTCTTCCGGTGGTAAATATAATTACCTGACATATCCAGTCTTTTTTTAAAAGCCACAAAATCTCAAGAAAAAAGTGTACACCAAATGAGACACAACTTTAAGGATATGGACACGTACAGGCGTAGAGACAAGGTTAGCTAAAATGCTTTAAAATATATTCAGAACCATACTAAAAAACTTCTATCAAAATCGGCTAGACCTTGACCATTTTGCAGCGTTTTAAAATCTTAGACCTTTATTTACATACTTTATGCAAATTTTGTGATGTATTACAGGGCGACCTTGGTACTCTCTGTTGTAAATCCTTTGGTTTTTTAAAATGTCTATTATAATTTTTGAAGTGTTGCAGCAAACAATGACCAAAAAGTTTGAGTTTTGCCACGCCCCCAATCAAAAGGTTTTGTGTCTTTGCCACGCCCCCAATAAGATTATAGAAGGAATTAACTTTCCCATCATTTTTAGTGACTAAGATTTAGGAAAGAAATTCAAAGAATTACATACAGATTATGGAGCTGTCTGCACAGTCATACATCACAAATTTCGCATGAATTAAAAACTGATCAAACTTTGATCAGCCACAACTCATTTTGTTTTTCTTCTTCTTCAAAATTCGAGAAATTTTCTGCTCAGCTTTTAATACTCTTTCAACAGGTTTAACCAATTGACTAATATATACAGATATATCGAAATTGCTGCATGACCATAAACGTTTTAACTTGAATATCTCCTTAAAATGTTAATGCTTTCTCTTCATCATTTTGTTTTTTCTGAAGTCCCCCATTATGGAAGGGGGACCTTGCTTTACTACTAAAGTAATCTTTCAAAAATAAATGTTCTATTTTTTCTTTAATAAATTGAAGAATTTGTTGCTGTTTTTATTCTTGCAACTTTAATCTGATCTGTCGATCGATTGTTGGCAGAGGACAAGCA